>JAWQRM010000355.1:0-23754 GCA_033557675.1 Coptodactyla brooksi
ACGATGTATAGGCCACCAGGAGGTGAATATGCGGGCTTTTTGGAGTCTTTTGAGACCTTAATTAGTGAACTTAAAAATAAATTTGAAAACGTCTTTATTGTTGGTGATCTTAATATAGATAGTTCTGATGTTAATGCGTATCGTTCTTTTCAACTTTTGGATGTTGTCCAATCGTACGGTTTTGAGCAGTTAATTTCTGAATGCACTAGAATAACAGATAATATTAGTTCTATTTTGGATGTGATCATAACAAATCATGATGCTGTTGTATCTTCTGGGTTGGTACACGTGGATAATATTGCAGATCATGAGCTGATTTTCTGTTGCCTCTCCGAAAAATCCCTAAAAAGACCGGTAACTAAAATTTTGCGTTCATTTTTGCGGTTTGATGATCATACGTTTCAGCAGGACTTGGAAGCCATCCCGTGGAGTGAAATGCTTTGGATGCATGGTGTGAATGGTAAGGTATACTTTCTAACCAATAACTTAGTAAGTTTGTTTGATAAGCATGCACCGGTTCGAACCATGGTATTCTCGCGCCCCCCTGCTCCTTGATTGACATATAATATTAGGGAAATGATGCGCCTTTGTGATAAGACATTAATTAGATTCCTAAGAAGTGGGTCTACAGTACATTGGCAGTATTATAAGAGCCTCCGAAATTTGACAAGGACAGCCATTATTAGAGATAGGAGAGCATACTTGAAGTATTGTGTGCATAATAAATCTCCTAGGGAGACCTGGAGTAGTTTGGCAGATTGGGGGATTTGTAAGCGCAATAATAAGACTAGTCTTCCGGACAGCTTGGGCAATGTAGATGATATTATTGGCAGCTTCATCGGTTCTGTTCCTGTGAGTGGTGTATCTGAGGTGCTTTTGAGGTTCTATAAAACCAGCCTGTTGCCGAAGTTGCATGATTTTTGCTTTTCACCCCCTTTTTGCTTTTCACTCGTTAGCAAGAGTGATGTGATGACGGTGATTCTGTCTATAAAAACTAAGTCTATGGGATGCGACGGCATTAGTGTCAAAATGGTTAAGCTCTGTTTGCCTTTCTTCCTGCCATGGTTGACTCGCATGATCAACTCATGTATATTGGAGTTAGTTTTTCCGGAGGTTTGGAAGAGTTCGCTAATAATGCCTCTACCAAAAAAGTCTACACCTGAAACAACTAATGATCTCTGGCCGATATCAATTTTACCGATATTATCTAAGGTACTTGAAAAGGTATTAGTTAATCAGTTGCGTTGACACTTGGAGAGGTACGATATCTTGCCAGCGGTACAGTCAAGATTTAGGTCGGGGTTTGGCTGTGCATCGGCGTTGATTAATGTGGTTGACGATGTTGTTAGCGCTAGGGATGAGGGTCTCACGACAGCATTGATACTTTTGGATTTTTCTAAAGCTTTTGATATGCTTAACCACAAAATGCTTATAGCTATACTGCATTACATAGGGCTAGGGGATGGTGC
Organism: Coptodactyla brooksi; assembly: GCA_033557675.1. NCBI lineage: Eukaryota > Metazoa > Arthropoda > Insecta > Coleoptera > Scarabaeidae > Coptodactyla > Coptodactyla brooksi. The sequence continues at coordinate 1,470 of JAWQRM010000355.1, forward strand.
GATATTGTTGATGGAGGACTATCTGTGTGGACGGAAGCAAAGAGTTGTGTATGACGGTCGGTGCTCGAACCCTTTGGGAATTCGATCGGGAGTTCCCCAGGGTTCGATGCTTGGACTCTTGCTTTACTCCATTTACACTATAAATTTTCAGTCGTATATACGGCATTCTAATTATCATTTGTATGCGGATGATGCTCAATTATATTTTTCCTTTCATATGCGTGAATTGGCTAGGGCGTCCGTTCTTCTGAATGAGGACTTGGGTGGCATTGTACGCTTTTCGGCTGACCATGGGTTGAGGGTCAACCTGGAGAAGACATTGTGTTTGCTGTTCGACAGTGTGAATAATAGATTGTTTGCCTCACAGAGGTTGAATTTAGTTCTTAACGGTAATCATATAGAATTTAGAAACCGTGCTAAAAGTTTGGGGGTGCTAGTTGATACAGGTCTGAGATTTAGAGAGTATGTAACTTGTTTGGTTCGAAGGGCTTTTGCAAATTTGAAATTGTTGTATTCACATAAATCCGTGCTCGGGATTGAATTGAAGAAGCAACTTTGTGAGTCACTTGTGCTGTCGCATTTCAATTATTGTGATGTACTGTACGGTTCGTTTCTGGACCAGATCAGTATAGCAAGAATACAGTGTCCAAAATAGTTGCGTTCGTTTTATTTTTGGGGTTCCCAGGCGTGCCCATATATCTCCGAAATTGCGTGAAGCCAATTGGCTTAATATGGCTAATAGAAGATGGGTACATACCGCTTGTTTTTATTTTAAAGTTTTAACGACTAAATCTTCAGCATATCTGTATAGTCGCGTAACTTTCGGAAGTGATGTTCATGATCTTCATACACGGTTCAGAGGCTTGGTGGCGATTCCGAGGTACGGTTCGTGATTATTCGAGCGAGCCTTCTCTTACACTATAGCAAAATATTTTATTTATATTCAACCGCATTTGGGAATCCGATCTGCTAAGCAGTACATAAATTTGTTAAAGATTCAATGATCTCGGTTACAGTGTGGGATATCGGTGTAGAATAAATCTGGATAGTGGTCTAGGTTGCGCCACTTACCGCAGCTCTCCTCGTTTTTGTGTAAGTGTTTTGTGCTGTTTTTATTGTGACGTCCTATGTTTGTGTTGTGTATGTGTGGGTTCAGAGTAGGCCTTGGTTTATAGCCATGTCCTAAACAAGGACCTTTTGGCTGCAATAAGAATATCATAAATTTCTAATTGTGCGCATTTTACATTTGCAGCCAATAAACATTATTATTACTATATACTACCAAATTTTATTAAATTATTTTCATAATACCTGTCCTTACTTATTTACCCGTATCTTAGCTCTATTGAATCTACCGGTCATTTGAGTAACTCAACAATTCCTGGGAGATCAATCCTATCCTTGATTTCGCTACTTTGACCTACTTTCGACTTAGAACATAACCTCTCGTTTTCTAATTCTCTTGATTTTTGTCTTTTCATTTTGTCGCGCGCTGTAAATCTTTCCCGATAGAATAATTGCTGACTCTTTAGATATATAATGTTTGTTTATATCGTCCAACAGTTCGCCAACCGTATTATAATTTTGCTGCAAACGCAATTTTGCGTTTTCAGTGACTCGCGTTTTTAGAACAAATTTAATTAGAGTGTTGTGATCTTCTGGTTTTACTAATTCCGCGTATAATTCAACAGAATTTAAGAGCTTCCTAACACTATTTTCTTACCTATCCATACAAGGAATTAAACTACCCGCTATCTTAATACAAAAATTTTCCCTAACTAAATTCCCTAACTATATTGTCTAATTCAATGCTCCTACTGTTAATTAACTGTAAGTTTCCTTAACATACTGTTTTATTTCACTAACAAATTTTCCCTTTTTAACATCTAAACTATACTTATGCTTTAATACTACTAATTCCCTAACTATATTGTCTAATTCAATGCTCCTACTGTTAATTAACTGTAAGTCCTTACGTCTATCCTGATTATCTTTCCGCAAATTTGTTTTAATTTTATTCACTCTGTTTAATAAATTTAATAAGTCTTTCAACTCACCTCCCATCTATCCTATGACGTTGGCGCTTCTTTTGCCTGGCCGTCGTCTTGGCTGCTGCCATGGAATGCGTCCTATATTCGTGGCGAACGTCGTTCTTACTGCACCCGGATACTGAGCAGAACCTGGCTCCTCGTGAACTCCTTCCGGATGCACTTTTCCATTTCTCGCGTACACTTCTTCCAGACCGCCCATGCTATCACCGCTACCGCTATAACTCCTGCCGCGAAAATGCCAATTTCCGTGATCGAGAATCTTGCTGCCGTCGCCATGGTTCCTCCATTGTTTCCCGCTTGGCTTATTATGATCATTTGTCTTTTATCTTCGTCGTTGGATCGCCAGTGGTGGTTGTATGCAGTTATCCCAATTTTAACTTGCATCAGAAGACTCCTGCTCGTTCTCACACAGACGTTTTTAAGACGGTTGGCAGGGTCACCATGTAATAAATGGGGGTTGTCAGGATCACCATGTAATAAACGGAGATTCCATCGGTACGGTGGAGGATAAACGTCTCCATTTAGGATGAGGGGTTTCTTAGTGAAACACTGAGGAATGTGTAATGCAATCAAAACAATCTATTAATTGTTTTAATGAACCGTTCTACTTGTAATTGATCTATTAATAAACATGAAATAATAACACCCGTTAATTAAACAAGATGACCTGATTCCATTACAAGTTATTTTCCCCAATTTATTTTTATTTCTTCCCGTGGTTTTAAATGGGTTATATAATGATTTACAAAATACTAACTATGTAGATTATGACCTTTACTTGTCGTGAATGCTGTATAGTTTCTACAGGAGGGTTCTAACTCTACCTGATAGTAGTCCCGAGAAAGATGCGAAAAATACCGTGCTCCTGAAAGTGAATCTAAAATTTCCGTGATATTTGGTAATGGAAACTTGTCGTCTTCGATATTTTTATTCAATAACCTATAATGTATAACCACTCTCCCTTTTTTATCGCCGTTAACATCTGCTTTCTTTGGTACTATTATCACTGGTGAGGACCAATTCGATTTTGTTTCTTCTATAATTCCACCTCTAAACATTTGATTTATATGACTGTCAACTTCAGTTTTCTGAAAATGAGGCCCACGGTACGATTTTGAATATACTAGCTGAGCGTCTTGTTTTAACTTGATTTGAGCTGTCTGTCTGTTACTTACAGTTACTTGATCATTATCTAACAAAAACACGTCTGCGTATTTTGCAAAATTTTTTGGATTGCCCTTTTCCCCTTATTAAGGTGTTCCATACTTAACAATTCTAAAACCTACCCTATCGACCGAAATAGTTTCATTGTCAAAAGCGTACACATTAAATTCATTAAGTTTAGTTGGGTTTGGAATAAAATTTCTGATTCAAACTTCCTTACTGTTTGTATTGAGTATACGAATAGGAATAACACGTAATTTAGGTCTAGCTGCGATTCCAGCCGTAATTTCACTTGGAATCACCACACAATCGTCATCGCTGTCCACCCAAAAGTGCCGAACACATCTTGGTGGAATCACCGTAAAATTTTCGAAATTAGATTGTAATGGAGTGACAATTTTGCTTGTTTTATTCCAAAGAGCTCATGAAAAAGATGCAAAATCGATTGTTGCTCTATACTTTGTGAAAAAATCTGTTCCTAAGATTCCGCAAAAATTTCCTTCGAACTCTTTAACTATGGTGGATTCATGATTTAACTTATTATTTCCGATTTCTATTCCTAACTTGTATTGCTTTAGTTGAACCTACCATCGTTGATGGTGATATCTTTATTTCTATCTATCGCTTCGTTTCCTGCTAGATATTTTGAAAAAATAATTCTGACGCTTGCCCCTGTATCTATTAAAAATGATAACGGTTTACTGTTATATGTATGAATGCGTATTATTTATATTGTTACTCTACGTTTGGTCAGTAGGTCATATTTCTAATACTGCGTACTTTGCAAAACAACGGTTGCACTGCTTTATGTACGCCACGGTAATGAATTCAGAAATGTGACCTAGTATTGCGCATTCCATTACACCCTAATCGCATTATGAGTGGGACAGGGAATATTAAATGATCAGCGAGATCTCCAGATTTGTCCCCAAATGACATTTTCTTGTGGGGGTTTCTTAAGCAGATCATTTATGGTCATGAGCGAGCGGAAAATTTGGTGGACCTGGGAGCTAAAATTACCAAAGCAGCCATCCGAATCACACCTGAAATACTTTCTAATGTTAGAAGCAATTTCTACCATCCGTTGGTGTAATGTTTATCTGCTCAGGGAGGTCTATTTTTTTATTAGTTTTCTTTTATAAAATTAGATTCGTTTTTTACGCAATCAACGACAAACATACTAACAAAGTTAAAAGAAAACAGTTTTATTTCCCCGTTGAATTTTTTTAAAGGTTTGTTAAATGCCTAGACAGCATGGCGCCGCCTGGCGGACAGACAGCTACCTGCCGGCCTCAAGTACCCTGTTGCCAATTTTATAGCCCTTTCTATGCCGAGTTTTGTGTGACGCGTATTGTATGTCTTGAAAACACTGCAGCGGTTCAAACATTGGCACAATTAGACGAAATCATTACTTTGGCACACGGTATTGGCGGAGAAGATTTTGATTCCTTTAGCCAGATAACATATCGATGATTTTGAGGATAATGCCTTAAGTGGAAAAAAGTTTAGATACTGCAGAACATTTAGAAAAAGATAGTGAAATAAAAGTAGAACTTGTTTGCATTACTGCAAAATGATTTGAGTTCTTCTACTTTGCAATCAATTGGAAAATTATTTTCTTGTTAATTATACGGATTTAAGAGTTTAAACTCTAACGAAAACTAAATAATAGTATGTCTGGATATCACGTGCTTTATAAACGATTAGTAAACGAGCTACACACTAGTTAGTAAATGAGCCCCAATATTGCCAAACGGTGATGGTGCTCAAAAGTGCACACAGTTGCACTTTCATGCATTGCAGCATTCACAGAGAAGTGTTAGTAGTAAAACATGTTCTCCACGATTCCGTCAAGCTGGTCAATTTTATTAAATCTTGGGCTTTAAATACTCGATTGTTTCAGAAGCTGTGTTCTGAAATGGGCAGTGACCACATTCAACTGCTACTACAAGGGGATTTAAGGCTTTCTCTAAGAAGAATGATAAGCAGGTTATTTCAATTACATTCTGAGGTGCAGTTGTTCTAATTCACAGATGTGCTGTGTATCACACACTAGCTTATTTATAGGTCATTTTTAATCTACTCAATTACATTTAAGTTCGCAAATCACAAATAACAAATCACAAATAACAGCGCTTCAAATGAATGCTTCTAGTCTTTTCCTAATTTGGAGAATTCTGAGACAGAGGGAACATCGTTGCCAAATGCTCACTGAAATCTTTGAAGAATATTTTAAAGAAAACTACTCAGACTTCCTATGGCTAAGAAATCCATTCATTTTGGATAACATTCCTCGAACCCTAAGTAACAACGAAGAAGGGCCTTTGATACAACTATCTTGCAATGCAAGATTGAAAATTGAATTTGCTAAATTGGAGTTAGACATATAAAAATGATCGTTATCCATCGTTTAAAAAATCGCTTGTTTAGAAGAGCATTGTTGTTTCTCATTCCGTTTACAACTACACATCTTTGCGAAAGCAGATTTTCTGCTATAGTAACAGTAAAAATTAAATTTGGTAGATAGATGAATTTTGACCCAAATTTTGAATCCGTCTTCTTATTTGTATCAAGCGTGCAACATCATCTCTCTCATTGAATTTTTAGACTTTCAGAATATTGGTAAGTAAGTAAACAAATACTTCCAAAAATGGTTGTACGCTTTTTACTATTTTACCATTCTGGGGAGGCCATCTATAGAAAGTTTGAGACCCCTGCTCTAAAGAAATAAAAAATTGCAAAATCGCACATTAAAATAATTTTTCATTTTAACAGGAATTCCTAACAATACAACATTCTCAAATACCCAATATGCTTACTGATTAAAAGCAATATATGTAGTTCATTGGTTATCGTCGCAGTGATAACAAATTTAGTTTATATAATTACAACCTACCTAACTACATTTAATTAATATTTATTAGGCGTTAATTACGTTCTATTGTCTGACCAATCTACCGTAAGGTTGAAAAGTATCGATGAAGTATTGGACCAGTTCTGTTATTGAAAGTTTTATTTTTATGTCAAGTTTTCTTTTTTCGAGGCTTTCCGCCGCGTCAAGATGATTAATCGAATCTCTTATTATATTTCTGGTCAGCTACTAATTCCTATTTCAAGTGATTTGTTGGTTTTACCTAAATAACTTAAAATTATTTAAATTGCGTAAGATTCCTTACGCATACGTTAATTTAAAACTAAAATTCTTCCAACATATGGAAAATTTCTTTCATAATTTTATCATTTTACAAATTGGTGGTTTTTTACTGTAGTACTGTAGTCACTGTTTCGGTCACTCGAATAGTTTCGTTACGTACGTTGATTACGTACGTTTATTTTTCATAAGATATTATGTACTAGGTTTTTGTTAAGCTCATTATACACTACAAAGTCTTTAGTATCAAATCTGTTTATGTATAACGGACAGTTTAGTAATCCATTTAAAATATTATTAAGTTCCAGAATTTTGTATTCGAATTAGCACTTATGAATATACTGATTCGAATTTGAAGTCGTCTAGTATCAACAACATTTTTCTGATTACTAATGGTCGAAAAAGGGTAGCTTTATGTACTTTTACATTTCATACATGAAATTAATGATTTCTGGATTTACTTCTTTAAGGAAGCCATTAGGGTTTTTAGTATCGAAAATCGTGAAAATGTTAATGAACATATCTGTTAATGAACACTAGATTTGATAGAATTTTTCGTTTTATCACAAGATTAGCTTGAATTGGCAAAACACAGTTAAGTTATTGTATTGTTTAATCTTTAACTTATATAATAACGGTAATATTATATTTGTAAATAACAGGATTACTTCCATGACTGTTGCTGATGTACGACTATATAATAACAGTGCTACTTCCATCAATATTACTCATGCAAGTAACACTGTTTACTGCACATATAAGCATTTGAAATGAAATTAGTATCCCTGTACCTTCAAAGAAAAATTTTTAATTTTATTTGTAAAATCGGTTCTTCGCTTGGAACCATACTATCGTAGCCTGGTTGCGAGATTGTTCAAAAATGTTCAGTATTAACCAATATTTATGCTCCGTGTTCACTTAAAAATTGTATTATTGTTTCAGCAATGTCTGCTTCAATACTCATTATGTTTATGGTACAAACTATAATGTGTATAAAAAAGTGCACAGGCGACAATAAAGTAAATCATGTTTTCCATTTATATCCCCCCTAAACATCCTTCAGATAGATTACCTGATATGTTAGCATTTTTCAAAAACAATTTGACATTCGCTGTTAGTAAACGCAAAAGAAGGAACAGACAAGTTTCTTCTCCTGCTACGCCTGTTTTTAGTTAGTGTTATCTTTCCTGCGGTTCTGGGATAGGACAAAAAAGTAGAACATAAGTTGGGAAAAGAGCTATAAAGAAATATTCAGAAATATTCTTCTAATAAACATTCTGTTAATTTGCGAAATCAAAATCGAACATGTTCTGAAAAGTATTATTTGTTCAATTGATTTACTTTTCGTTCTGATACGTTTCAAGCTTAAAGAGCGTCGGTCTACATCAACTGCTGGTGGTTACGGCCATAAGCGGTTTCACTTTTCAGAAATTGTTTAATTATACTTGAAACGTATACAGAGTGTCTCGTACTCGACCCCAAGTTGTGCATTTAATAAGCGGACGTATTTTCCGTGAAATGTTCATCACGCAAAAGGTAGATTAAATCAATTTCAGACGCCGCATCAGCATCGAGTTAATTGAATCGCCCTATCGAGCCTTATTGGATGGCTAATCCATGAGATTATGACCAAACATTACTTCGGTTGTAATCACTGAGAACCAAGCATCCAAAGTAGGAGTTGAATGAAACTGCTTGTAAAAGTAGATTTCATACTATGTAGAATAATAGTTAACTATACTTACAACTATGCTTATTAAATGAAACTGTATAAAATTCTATTGGTAAAACAACTATATAAAATTCATTCTTTTTTATGTCCCTCTATTAAGAGTGTTGTCTCACGATTCTCGAGCTTTTAATAGGAGTGTCGGACAAGATGTAAGGCTGCCACTGGCGACATCTTATTTTGTACGTAAAAAATTCCTTGTAATTACGGTTTGTAAAATTATGAACCAAAGCGGACTTGGTGATAAATTGTTTTGATTCAAATATTTTAAACTCGTTTATAGCACGTTCGAAGTTTTTATTAAAGGAATTTAGGTCCAAACGTATTCTTAAATACTTGCCGATTTATTTGCTTACAATTTCATAATAAAAATTTGATATGGGACGTTCGAAAAACATGCCCTCGATGAGCTATTTTTTATTTACAATACAATAATTGTCGGTGGCAGAGTGGGAAGGATATTTTCAAGCCAGTACAAATGTTACCTTGTTCATGTATGTATATTATGAGAAATATGAAGTGATACTTCAAAATTGTAACACAGGTTTTACGATCGTTCGATATATAACTATAGAAATTTGTCTCTTATCAATGCATAACCCAGAAAAAGTACAAGCAGCGAAGATATTTACAGATGGAAATGTAATAGTGATACCGAAATTAGCTGTGGACTACAAGACTACCGTGGGAAGAGTTGATCGATTGTACCAACATTTGCGCGATTATCAAGAAATAGGGGAAATAATATTACAAAAAATATTTATGCATTTAATAGACCTTGCTGTTTTCAACTCTTCTTCTTCGACTTCTTGTACATTTTGTACAAGAAGAATAAAGAAACAATGAAGAATTTAGATTTCCGTTCAAACTTAGGAGAAGAAACGATTGAGAAGTAGTTAGTAAGTTACTCTGATGATCAAAATACGAACTGTTGTTCGTAGTGGTCAGGGTCTTTGTGTTCGGAGACATTTTTCAGGCTTTACACTTCCTGCGAAAAAAAGGCTGCTCCATATAGAAATTGCGCGGTATGCTGCTCAAAAAAAGACATTAAGGGCAAATAATGAGAAAGGAAACGAGATCCTGCATGGTGCCCTATTTTAAGATGTATCATACTCAATTAAAATTTTAAGAAAACTATTGTTTTTCAGCATGAATGTGTTGAAAAGTTGATTTTTATATATTGATAAAAATAAAAGCACGTAAAAGTGTGGACCATCTAATAATAGAAGTTGAAAGCTATAAGGATAGTATATTAAAATTAATAGTTCACAAGTTATAAGAATTATTTGCAAAATATTCTATAACCAGCAACGTCTTTTAATAAGTAATAACTAATATACTCTCAATATATATTGCTATCCTCGGAGTGGTTAGCATCAATTTTTACGAAAGACACCACAGTTTTTGTAATACATTATATAAACAAATAAAAAAGAACAATTCGCAATCCTTAAAGCCGAGAGCGGTGTGAGCTTGATTTGCAATTTCTAAATTCTGTTGCACGGAATCTGAATATTCTCTTCCCGTGTTCTGGGTGTCTTAGTTTGTCGTTTTGCATGCTTTCCATTACGTGAGCCTGTATTGCGTGCGTGCCATGTTTTTTAATTTTCAAATATGATTTGTCAAATTTGACAGATATAGTACGAATTGATTATACCCTAACAACTATTTGTTCGAGCTTATAGTATTGTAGGTTATAATCAGTGTGAAGATTTGACATCTGTAAAACTTGACAGAGTTGAACGTTTTCGTTGCTAATATAAAGTTAAATGAATAATATAGACTTTTAATATCATGAAAGAAGTTCAGCTTAGTATAACTTGCGCGATATCGCGCGAAGCCCCGTTTATAATGAGTATGCAAAGAATCTCGCACAATTCTTAAGAAAAAATGAAGTAACACTTCATGGCAGTACACCATATTAGTTGTGTTTTCAACTATTTTCCGACAAACTATCTCAACTAATAACTGAAGAAAGCATACGTTACGCGATTCAGTCTGATAAAGATATATTTCGTATTACCAAAAACGAAATAAAACTTTTTTCTGTTATAAATATTATGATATACATAAAATATCCCGCTTAGCGGTGTGTATTGTAGTGCTATACCCAGTTTGTGATTTCTTCGAATAGCTGAAGAGAGATCTTTGAAGAGATACAAATAAATAAAAAGACATTTCGCAAATAATGATAGTGCCAGAAGGTAACAAATCATTCTTTCATTAATGTAAGGACATTTCTAGTCATTCTGGGGAAAACATATTTAAAAGCTGTTATATTATTGAAATTTAGAGTAATAGACGAAATGATAATCCCTTTCAAAGGAAGATATAAAAGTAAACAATGCGCAATCTGTTCTACAACGTAATAGATTTATGGGAGGGGTTGACTTGAATGACCGCATGATGAAATACTATGCTCACTTCATAAAGAGTAAGAAATTTTGTATGAGAACTGCGTTCCGTTGTGGGAATGTAACACTTGTCAACGTCTGAGTTCTTTTTCGACAAGCAAAGAATTCACTGCTACAAATATTCATTGCTACAATTCACAACTTATGAATTGAAAGCGTAGCATCTTATTCTAATTTCTTAGAATATCAGAAGCACAGTGTGTAATGACTGTGAGAAAAACTATGTTAGGCAGGCAAAAAGCTCTATACAAACTAGGTTCAAAGACCAAATGGCTCACTTAAAGTATGGTCGCATGGAACAATTTGGTTACAGTCGAACCTGCTTTTAATAGCAGCCCTAGAACGAGCACAGATAACATAAAACTACTTACAAATGTATCAAGCAATAGACTATTGGATGCATTTGAAAGTTTGAAAGCTTTTTAATGCGCAATAACGACAGAGAAATGTTTTATGACAGAAATTACGCGTCACCGTTGTAGAATAAATAGCATGTTAGCATATAGTCAAGCAAGTTAGCATACGGTCATAATTGTTGAATTTAGGGTAATAACAAGGTTAGGTTGTTGAATCAACAGTGAATGACAACTCTCGGTTACCAATTTTTTAATGAATCGTTTATTTCATTTTCAAACTAATAGTTCAGAGCAAAAAGTCACAGTTCTCTGCATCATGTCACAAAAATGCTTCCTTCTTGAAGATGATAGTTGCCATTAATTGACGGTAGGTAGCGTTTGAATCGTCAGCGCAACCACTGATCACCACAGTCGATAGATAACCATGAAGCAAGGCTTCAATTTTCGATTACAATATATTAAGCACTATCTCCGAGAATCTGATTTCTACGCGGCTATTACCACTTATCGTTTAATAATAAAATAACGGTTGGTTAGGTCGGCCCGTTTGTGTTCGGAGAGTGCCGAACGCGTGTCCATTAAAAACGTGAACGAGGCGGAAAACTCACGAAATAAGTAAAAAGAATCTATTATATAAAGAAGCCAAAAAAAGCTGGCACCTTAAAACGTCTGAAGTCGATTCGGTCCAACGTTCGACGGTAAATACGGTAAATTGCGTGAAATTACCTTTATCTTGCTTGTAATCTCTCTATTTAAGTGCGATGTGATGTTAATAGCAACGAAACTTGATGGGATGAATTACTGTCGATGGTTGAAAAGTTAGTGTAATTATTCAAAATCATTTATATGTACAGAGTGGTGTAGTATGTCATCAATACATATAGGAACAGAATAAAAAATGACGTGAAGATGTGACTCTACTGCATTGGTAATTCTTGACAATTCCTTTTCTTACGCATTAGACATGTTGATTTAAAACGTAAATTTCAGTTAAATACCTAGAATCAAATTAACAGATAACCTTATAATGAAATTTTCGGAGAACATCTAGATATAAATGACAAATTTAAGTTTACATGAAAAACCAAAACTAATTTGAAAGAAAATCTACAAAAATTTCAAAATACAGAACCAAACACAAAAATGTTGATATCCAAAATCAACAAAATACACTTTTGAGTTGCTTGACATACTGAACAAATATATTGTTGAAAACAATACTTTTCTCCAAAACGTTAAAGAAATGCAACTATATGCATACCCATTACATATACAATTATCAAAATGACGAACCAACTTTAATTAAATAAAGAAATAATTGATCTGGAAAAATGGACTAGAAAAGAAAATAAACAAAATCAGAAGTGACATACATAAAATGCAAGATTGGTAAAACAGAGACTGCACTATCTAACAGAGACAACAGAATGATATTTTCAAAATATTTCTTTCATAACAATAATTTTGATCGCTATGCACCAAATTTTGAAAATAGTTTTAATAGACAGTCTCAAACAAAAAACAGCAATATTGGCAAAATTTTCAGAGAGGATGTCGACGCACGTTTCGCTAACCAAGTTAGCATCATCAGGAGCGATGAAAGACTTACTACTAGCTGACGTAAGACGCTATATATACTAAAAGGCGACGCTTAATTGATTCTTAATTGGTTTTTCGCAACTAATAGAAAACCAATTAAACGTTTCCTTACCTTCTCCCCACTACCCGTTTACACAAATTCCTACATTTAACAATTTCTATGCTTTCAAATGCATCCAGAAACTTATTGTTGGATACATTTCTAAGCAGTTTTACATTTTCTACACTTATCCTATGGTTCCTGTTGAAGGCACGTTCGGCAACGCTGGATTTTTCGGTACGACCATGTTCTAAATGAGCCACGTGCTCTTTAAACCTTGTTTTGACTGACCTAGTTTGCCCAACATACTTTTGATCACAATCGGTACAGCTAACTTAGTATATTCCACTTTTTTCCAACATATCTATTTTGTCTTTAGGATTACCCAACAATGTTTTTAATGTATTTTTGGACTGAAAAAGTAAAAAATCCCGAAACTATTAAAGATATGAGGAAAGAAAAATTGATACAGTAGTGTCTATGTGGTAGATTTCCAAAAGGCTTGATAAAGAGTCTTCTCTTTAGCAAGACAGAAGGTTTTAATGGTCGTACAAGCTAAAGTCGTAATTATGGATGTTGTACATTGGTTTACTTTTTCAGATATTGAACCGTGTGAAAGAATTTAACTTACCTTCACGTTTCGATGATATATCAGCCGTCCTTCTTGAATTGTCTTGAATGTCTTGAATTTGAACATAGCGTTTCGTTTTGGTTTGTATAACTGTAAACTCGTTATCATTAGCAAGCGTGGGTAGTTTCGCTCTCGTATGGCTGCCGGTGGTGGATGACATTTGTCGATTGTCATGTTTTCTTGGTGTTGGCCCTGTATTATGTACTCTTGACCTGTGAGGGCACTTATGTTGCAGACCACAGGTGTGGAGACACTGTTTTCTAGTTCGCTTTTCGAGTAATATGTTTTAGAGTTGTGAGTTTGGAACCTTTGAATTTCTGATAGAGTAAAATAATTGTAACCGCTATATCAATATTAAAAAAAATATCTGCTTGGCGCGTTTCGCTAACCAAGCTAGCGTCAGCAGGAGCGATGACAGACTAAATACTAACCGACTAACGATGCTATTTATTCTAAGCAGGCGACATCTAATTCCTTCTCAATTGTTATAGCTCAATACAATTGCGTTAATACCTTCTAGCAGTCTATATATTAGAAGCTTAATTAACTAGTTATGGCAGAGTTAGGGAAACGTAGATCGGGTTAGCAATTTGTAAAGAGTACAGGCTAAGGCTTTTATCCGTAGACTAGAACCACGAGTGGGAAATGCTGTACAAGAAAGAATTATGTATGTAAGGGGTGGGAAAAAGTTTAGTTGCCTCATGATTGGTTGTGCCAGAAAACTTAAGAAGCAATTAGGCATCACCTTCTTATACTAAATAAGTTGGTTATTGAGCTGGTAATTGGTAGCAATTGTTTAATATGTTTTGTATATTTCATTTTAAATGATATATCGTATTCAACGTCAAAATTTTCATTACTAGTTTCATTTTGTCAGTTAAGAGCCATAATTTTTAAGTTACTCTGAGTTCTTAAACCGATAAAGATAAAGGATTTTTTTAAACACTAACTGGCTAATTTCTAGGTAACGCTTCCTATGAAAGCTTCGGGACAAATTTTTAAGCGAATGTTCCATTTACTGCCAGATTGGTCAGATGAAATTCTTCTTTGTATCACGTCACCATTGTCAAGCTTGAAGAGGCAACTTTTAATAATACTTGTTTTTCTTTGCCACACAACATTCTTGACCTAATGTTCCTTGCCTTCTCCTTTCTTACATCTACGATCTCTCCTTTAAAATCTAAATGATCCTTCCCGTACGTGCGGCTTTAGTAACTAGTCAATTACCTGGCTGCACGGGTTGGCAGCACCTATGCACTGGTGGTTGGTAGCAGCGCGTTGCAATGTTACCGGCGGTTAGGCGTTTATCGCCACCTAACCGTCCATTAAAAACCGGCCTAAATGAATATTGCCAAATTGCAAAAATGTCCCGCCGTTCTGGTCGGCCTTTAGGCTCCTCATCCCAAATTGGCCCATTTTCATAATTGCAATACCAATATTCATTATACACTTCTTGCAACGTATCGGCCGCCCGTAATTACACCATTATTGGATATTACACTTATTCACTCGGTAGCTTTGTCCCTCCTCTACTTATACCTTACTTCTTTCCCTTTTAACTCTTTTGCGTTTACCACTCTCGGCTCTCTGTCTAGCGCTTGCCAACGGATTCGGTTTTAACGAGGATCCTTATTTTTTGCTGATTTGATCGTGGAAAATTACAAGAAAGATGGTTTGGCTCGACAGGATATTCGAGTTTGCTTGGTAAGATGGAGAAGACAAAAAAGACAATTGTGAGATATACAAGAAAATTTCGCTTGATAAGATTTATTTTAATTTACTTCTACTTTTACGTGGATTTTTTATGAAAATGCGAAAAGATTACACGTGTTGTGGTGTGCTCGGAAATTTTTTACTTGCCAAAAAAGAGAACATCGAATTTGCATTAAGTTGTGAGCTTTAAGAATGGAACAAACTGAAACACAATATTGGGAACATTGAATATTGCTTTTAGTGAGATTCTTGTGAATAAAGCAAGCGTTTACAGGTGGTATGAACGTTTTCAAGAGATCCGCGAACACGTTCAAGAAGACGAATGCCCTGGACATGTCAGCACATCGACAACTGAAAAAAATGAAGAAAATGGTGGACGGTGAGTGATAATCGCTGAAGGAGCTAACAGCCATATTAATAATTACGTTCCAGAAGTGCTGAGAATTGGGAGGAAACGCTGGAGTGTTTATGTGAAATGTGTCCCAACTTCTTTGACTGACATATTCTGTCGGTCAAAGAAATTGTTCCTTATTGAGATATATGCTTCTTTTGATTTTTATTTATTCAATTTGCAACTTGCAGCATTAAGCAATATAATAATTAAAGTTGAGGGTTTGGAACCTTTGGTTTCGCAACGAAATGAAACAAATGTCACCACTACACCAAAATATGAAAAAGAATGCTCGGCGCAGGTTCCGCTAACCAAGTTAGCATCATCAGGAGCGATGAAAGACTGACCGACGCTGTATGTGTTTTGCCTAACCAAGAGAAGACAATTAAGCTGTTCCTTACCATATCTGCACAGTTAACATAATCCCTCACCGTACAGCGTTTTCCGTCCCCATAATTTCTAGTCTAAGGATAGAGAACTCTACCTTTTACAAATTGCCAACCCGTTTAGCGTTTCATTGAATTCTATTGTCCCTAATCTATTAATTAATAAAACTAATAATTAATTTAAACGATAATTAATTATATCTTCTAAAATTAAAACTTCTAAATTAAAAGTAACAAAGCAATTAAATGTTCGAAATCTAGTTCGCCACCTACAAGAGACGTTTCACATCGTTTTCTCATCGAGTCCCGCAGGCGTGCAAAAATTTCTGGCGTATTCCTAATGATACTACAACTCTGCTCAATACGTTCCCGTAGAATTTGTACTGTAGGAATGGGGGTCCTATAAACTTGTGCATTAAGATGACCCCACAAGTAAATGTCCCTCGTCTTCCAATCCATCTCCCATGATAGTAATTGTTGAGATATTCTCTAGCTACCAGATTGAAGTGAAGTGGCGCCCCATCATGCAGGAACCAGGATTGATGTTCAACATTCAGCATAATTTATTCCATAATAGGAATTAGTTTAAAAATTTCCCGTATATTTGTCCGTTTAGCCTCGCTGGCAGGAAAAGGGGCCTTTTAAGTAATTCCATACGATACCACCCCACACATTGCAGGAAAATGGTTGCTGATATCCGTTTTGATAAATCACTGATAGATTGTCTTCTATCCACTACTGGTAGTTATGGAAATTCATAATTGCTATTTTAGTAAACTGCGCTTCATCAGTAAAAAGCACCTTACATTGTAATTCAGGAATTAGACACTGCTGAAATCATCTACAGAACATTAGTCGAGGTTTAAAGTCAGTTTCTAAGAGAGCTTGAACTCGTTGGATATGTTTTGGATACAATAATTGACCTCGCAGAACTCCTCATACTGCTGCATTGGATACTTGTAATTCTTTAGCTGTTACCTTGGTGCTTGTTTATGGGTTCTCTTCAACCATCTCTAGAAATCTTTCCTCTAAATGAGGAGTTCTAACTGTCCTTGCAGATCCTAAATCTACTGGTAATGCTACCTATTTCGCGCGATCAATGGTGAATGAAAACAAAGATTTTCTTGTTAGGATATCTTTGGAGATATGTTTCCTGGTAAAGCCGTACAGCTTCTCTTGTGTTTCCATTAGCTTTTCCATACATAAAATGAATATCTGCCGTTTCAATGTTCGTGTATGTTTGGTATGTAAGATTCATAGTTTATGTGCTGACAATAAGGAAACAGTTATTTCACGATCAATTAAAACAAAAAATAGATAAGGCCAGTGAGATATTATCTGAAATACAATCTTATACTCACACACATACTCATATGAACTTTTTCATCAGGAAGACCAACAGAATGCGTCTGCGAAGTTTGGGCAGATCTCATAAAAACACCCTGTAGGTGATGGGTGATTGAAACAGGTGATTCAGAGTGGGGAGAGATAACCAAAGTTTACCTTACATTTATATATAAGTATAATAATTATATTTATAAAGGATGGTAAAGCAGAGGGATAATATATAATATATTGATAATATAATATTATCAACATATAATATATTGGTAATTTTTTTGGGATGGTCTGAGAATGCTGTTACGCACCCAGGGCTCTGTCCCTGGAGTGTCGGACTCGCCTATATGGAATAGGCCATACCGGCTAAACTCATTTCCATCTTAGTGGCGTGAAACCCATCCCGGCGCCGCCATGAGACATTACTTCAGGATGGCCCGACTTCCTCAGGTCCCTTAAAGGGAATCTCCTCTTCGCTCTGCAGGGTAAGAGCCCACAACAGCGTGACGGACGGGTCTACAGCCCGTCCATCTCCTCCTTTTTCTTCCGTAAAATGTTCTTAACCTAAGAGGCTATCTTGACCCATTCTTCCTGACCTCGAAGCATTTTCTCCACAATGTTGTCCGGTGAAATATTTCAGTCAGGAAGCCTCTCCCGCCTTCCGGTTCAGCCAGCCATCGAGCTGACTGATGAGTCGGGCGGTCCACCTGCCCCTAGTCTCCTAATTTATTGGTAATGGAAGCAACAAAAATGATATTACACGCGGAAGGATAGAATTTCGTTGTCAGGGAAAGCCATTACTTTCATAACTAGAGGTAAATGGGAATAAACTGCTAGGAAAAGGTAAACTTTAACTGAGGACAATAACCTGTTGATAATATAAAATTCTTATCTTAGTTTAGTTTCGCTTTCCTTTCTTGACAATAGGTGATATGTTAGCAATTTCTTATATTATTATTATAGTAATTATGCAGTTAGATGTCATCTAATTTTAAAATAACAAAATATTTCTACATATCTATCAAAAGTATTAAACACTGCATCTGTATTTTTATTGAAATTATTAAGTAAGCAAAAGTATGTATTTTATTCTTACACAGCGCAGTATGAGAGAGCAATATGAATATTTAACTCCAGTATAAGGCTCTCAGGTCCAGTACAAGCTTAGACTTGTTCTGTTTTACTTTTACTGCCTTTAGTTTTATTGTGTTTCGCAGATATTACGCTTGTTCATTTTCTATTACTTTCTCGTTTAATTACGCGCACAAGTGTCAGGAGTGATAGACTGTTTTTCATCCCTCCTGATGACGCTAACTTGGTTAGCAAAACGTACGTCGAATAGGTATTTTCCAGTTTTAGTGTAGTAGCTTAGTGTTAAATATTGTTAATATTAGTGGAGGTAAAGTTTATTCGTAATACAAAATGTTTATTTTTAGGTTTATGTTTCTAATTGAATAAAGTAGCATAATACGACTGTTGCATTATGTGTTGTAGCTATATGTTGTAGTATATATTGTTGCAGCAACTCAGCAATATCTACGAGGTATACCTATTACTAAATAGCTGAAATCTATTTTGTATCTAAATATTTGTATGACTTTGTTGATAGTAACGTATTTTAAATAAGATGTATTTATGGAGAAGGATATCCCTGTATCTTTACGAAACAGGTACTTTTGAGAGAAATAGGAGTGCTTTTCTTGGCAGATCTGAAAAAGTTCGATCCGAAACGAGTCGATCAGTCGTAGAATCGAAGAACCTCCTCAAATCATCACAAGGAAGAGTGCTGAATGCGAGTCGGCGGACCGGTTGGAGAATTTCAAGACATATTTAACAAGCACGGGTCGATTTATAGCGTTTCCTTATATTAGGTACCTTACTAAGTTAGTTTAGTTTAATAATGGTAATAAAATTAGAAAATAAGAGATAGCTTTCAATTCAATTTTTATTAATAATACTAAAATATCAAATAAAAATATACTAAAAGTACTAAAATGATAAGCTAGTGCAGCTCATCGGTTCATACCCTATCTATAGGTTATAATCCTTTTCATTTTAATTAATCTTTTAATAAATAAAATTGGTAAATTTTATCTTAGACATTTTTAATCTTATCTTAGAAAGGTCATCTATCCAAGAACTCTCTTTGTCTTACTAAATTAAAACATATCCATTTAATTAGTCGGATGTAGCTAGAACCTCTGCTTAAAATGAAATCAAGGTCTATTTTCGAAAGTAGAGGCAGATTTCGCAAACTGTTAACAAATCAAGAACATTGTCATTCATGCAAATACGGAGACAGTATTATATTCCATAGATAAAGACGGAGCGATATCCACCGAGCAAATTCAAGTAAAGGCAACTAAATATTCGAAAGTGGAGATGTTAAAATGTTGGTGGCATCATGTTATAATATTACAAGGAAAAGAGTTACGTGCCATAAGACCAGGTTCAATTCTATGAAGTGGAAACCTACGAGTTCTCCAAATGGTAATTAGGTGATATCTACAAATTCACGCATGAAAAAACACAGTCAGCAGTGATTAAAATTAGGTTGAATAAATTTGCAACCATTATACAAACTTGAGCTCACACATCGTTTAACACGATGACTACCATGTACGAGATAACTTATTGTTGGCAGTCAACCACAGTGTGATGTATTATTATTATTTTTCACTGTGCAGTTAGGATAGTCAATATGTTAAGCTAAGTATTTGTGACAGGTGTAATAATTTTAATATGTAGGAGGTGTGATTAATACTTGCAAATCGAAACGATTATTTCTATGCCACAAGAGTTGGTGATAATTGATAACGACAGTAAACGTTAAGCAATAAGCTAACACAAAGAAAGTCAAGTTAGTATGGGAAGTAAGAGTAGCTAGTAAGAGTGAAAAAGGTATACGGATATGTTTACTAAACAATGTCTAAAATAAGAGACATATATATATTTCATTAAAATTAACTGAAAATGTTTCTGTTGTTGTTTTTATTCCAATATATCTGTTTTCCGCTGTAATGTTTAGTTTAAATAACAAAAGGTATCATGCCCCCGATCATGTTATTCACTTTCACTAGAAATAAAGAATAAAGGAATATAAGTGTAGTTCGCCTTTATTATCAGTAGCAGAGGGTAGTAGTCGATTCCAGAATCCTCTCCTGGAATGGCTAAGGTCAAGGTCAGGATACTTGAGTAACCATGGTTTTAGCCTTGACCATTCCAGAATTGGCTAATTTGGTATTTAAGAAAATGTACGTGTTCCAATCCGATTACCACACCACACACAGTTTGGAAACTGACAAAAGATTTGCCAGACTTCGTTACCAGGTATGAAGAAGATTATTGGTATTTTATTCATACCAGATATGAAGCTTAATAGAATCTATAAGAAAAATAATTCGACTTATCTTCATCAGAGAAAAAATACAAATATAAATTCCAACACAAAATACTCAGTTTCAACGTACTCTGCAACTGCATTAATAGTAAGTAAGTAGTTATGTAAGGTACTTAGGTAGTTAAGTAAGTAATATGTTAAATGAAACACAAAAATGTATAAAAAATAAAGGTATTAAATAATGATTATAATACATTGTTTTTATTTATCAAAAAGTTATAATCGCTGTTCATCCCTAACCATTTGACCTTTTCTACCAAATCTATATTGCAATATTTAACCTTTTGTAGTTCTTTTTTCATAGAAACCACCCAAAATTAGGTCACCTTTAAAGTTCTTTAGTGTGTAGGTTCTTGGGCAAGAATTTTGAATAGGGGATATAGTAAAAGTGTTATTGGACAGATTTGATGTGTAATTCTTCTGAAAAGCATGGCAATGTCTACTATTTTGTATATGATCTTCTATTTTATATTTAGGAATAACGGAATGTGCTATTCTTAGCGAATTGTGTTATAATTGTTATGTTATATGTTGAATTGTTATGTTATAATCCTGCTGTTATACCCAGAAATCGGAAAGTTGCAGGTTCAAATTCTGGCTCAGATATTATTTTTTTATTTATTAAAAAATAAAAATTAAAAAAAAAATTAAATTTTAAGTTCAGCATTTTGAATTTTCAAATGTATTAAAAAACTATAAATACCCTTTTAAATGGTACCCAAAGAGGTAAATTCAATTTACATATATATACTGTCGTAATTGGGTCTAACTACCGGTTTACTACGTTCCGTGCAGATCCTTACGTTCCTGCCTCATTCACCAAGTTCAGGCCGCCCATAGGCGTCCTCCGCACGGAATATGTTAATAAATTATGCGACATATAGTGAATTTCCTTCTAGTTCGTCAGCGATTTGTAGGACAAGTCACAGCCAAATATTTAAACAAATAGCAACATTTATTTGGGTTCTCATAACGGATTTGAATTAACAACTAGAGTACCAACTGCATATTTAGTGATTTATTTCTGCTCAGTTCAACTTAAAATAAAAAATACCGATTTATTTTCAAATCAATTCAATTATATATATATATATATATATATATATGTTTTGAGATTACTAATTGACCGGAGTGCTATGCCTGTTACAGAGGTACAGTGTATTGCCATTGTTTATATGCATATAGTAAGCGATAGTACAAATGAAATTGATTACATGTGCGTAGATATGTATTCCAGAGTCGGGAAAAGTCTTATGAATAAATTCATCAAAACAGCTTATGGTAGATCAGTCGTTTGACAATCTTGACGTGTAAGCAGTATTGCTAAATGTACTACTAACTTTTTCAGGAGAATTATCCTTCTAAGGAACGTTTATTACATAAACCGAATCATATGTCGAGTATTAAAGCAGTTATTGTGGTTAATGTGTTTGTTAGTTTTAGTGAGAAGAACTTTTTGATGTAATTCACAATTCCTCAAGCGCACCTTTTCATCTTTACCAATAAGGAAGACACCGCTTGTAAACGATATTCTGGGTCACCGGTCTATAATAAAAAGATTCACCCACTGTATATCTTCGGTAATCCATCATTTTTCCGTATATTAGCTTATTATTTAATCAAATAACTTCACTACATTTACTTTATATAAATTTGCTGTTTCTTTGTGGACATTTCGGCCAATTATGAAATAAGATTTTTACTTTTTCTTACCGATAGGAATAAAGTATTGCATTCGCAAAAAAAATCGATGTCGAGATTTTGATAGATCTTGACGAATTAGACTATTTGTAGCCTATCTATGCTATTTTGAGTGTTTGGTCTGTCCGTCTGTTCGCCCGTCCGTCCGTCTGTGACACATTTATCTCTTGTCCTATTAGACTATTCGAAACAATATTTTGCATATAAGCTATTTATTATAT
>JAWQRM010000356.1:0-23743 GCA_033557675.1 Coptodactyla brooksi
ATATATATATATATATATATATATCCTATCTAATCTCTTTTGAAAATATAGGACATAAAGTTTAATATTTATTGCATTTGACAAAGTTTACTTTGTTATTTATAGTAATTGCTATTGCTGTCCTCAATGCTGACATAAATCTATTAAAAACTGTTTTATGATCGATTCTGCATATATTCCATATTTTGTAAATGCAATTAGTTTATATTACCTTTGGGAAATAAACCATGTCATCGTTACATTAGTTGCTAGCGCTTAACAGGGAAACTAAATGTGATGCATCAGTGAGAGAACTATTTGCAGGGTAACAATTAATTATGGAAGTAAAATAATTTATGTCCTGATACCGTAGTGTTACTTTTACCGACAGCTCTTATAGTAGTCGAATTTTTCCTGTTCTAAACAAATTTTCATTTTGTATTGTGGACCAGCTATTTGTTTATACTAATTTGTTATTGTTTTATGTGATAAAAATGCATGTAATTATAACAAATGTAAGTTTTGAGTTTTGTTAATAACCCATTTAATCATACCAACGTAAATTAGATGTGATTCCTCAAATTAATACAAATCGCACTGAATCAATCAACTGACAAACGATTTCAATTATCTGCCAGATTTGACAGTAACTGAACTCTCAATAACTTTTAATGACAGTTAAATTCACAACCATAGATAGCTCTCATCGTCCAACTATCAGTTGTATCGTTTTAATAAAACCAAGTATCAACGAAAAGTAATTGCTAATAACTTCCATAACGGTTCAAAATAGTAATGCACTAAAATTGGGGGTTCGGAACCTTCGTTACAAAGTAAAGCAAATGTCACCACTATACCAAAATGGGAAAAAGAATGCTCGCCGTACGTTTCGCTAACCAAGTTAGCATTATCAGGAGCGATGGAAGACTGACGAAAGACTAATAAAAGACCAGTCTTTCATCGCTCCTGATGATGCTGACTTGGGTAGCGAAACGTTAGCGAATACGTCTAGCATTCTTTCTCACATTTTGGTATAGTGGTAGTAATGCACAATCCTTACAATTTTAATTCAGAATTTCATGTAGAAATCAAAAAAATTATTTGCACTAATTAAAATATTTAGTTCAAAGATATATTCTTAATAGAAAAAAAAGCCTTTTTTCAAAACATAATAAGGTATAAGACAATACGAACCTGAAAACCTTATTGTTTTAATTTCTACCTTATATTTATAACAGAGTTTTGATCGATACCGTTATGTGCGAGCTACGATGCTTACAATCCTGAATTTTTCTTAGAATGCAAAATTTTTACTGTTGAACTAGGTAACCTGCTCGCTGTTCTTATTGATCACACTCCGTGGATAATAAATAATTCACCACAATGAATAATACTTAAACGTCAACTCATTTCAAGAGCTCGAGATACAGAAAAATTATTCTGTTACTTGTCGATTGAAATTTTGATGATAAAATAAGTAATAGTAAATACAAAAGCAATTTGTTTTTTTATAAATATTTTATGATTATTGCAATAAGCTTGTAATTTTACAGCCACTTATGTTTAACATTAAGTAATTTTGCAAAGTATCAATGCAAATAGTGACGAAATTCTTTCCAAGTGAGGCTAAATAAGGTACTGAAATCATTAAAACATCAGTCAGTAATTACTCATAACGTAAACACATAAAGACCTACATTTTTAACAGGAAATCAATACTTGTTACTTATTTAAGCGATACCCGGCAAGCTCTAGCGTAATATTGATCCTATCGAATTAAAGTTAAAAAATTAGACCGGAAGGATTATTTTTACTAAACTGTTGAAGTGAGACAAATACTTTAACCATTTCAAAATTATTTTCGAAAGTATGCTTAAATAGCACTTAGCAAAAGTTAAAAAAATCTGGGTCGAAATATATTTATTTGGAGTAAATTACGAATTTTACTAAATATAATATATATCTGACGTTCGCGTTGTTAAATTATTCAATGGAAGGGGAGGGTAAAGCGAATATCGACGATAATACGAGCTAATTGCCACTGACTGTTCACCAGACGTGCGTTCTAAATGCAAAAGGCTTCACTCGTTTATTTGTTTGCTCGTTTCGATAGAGTATTCAGCAGTCTCCGCGTAAAAATTTTAATATTCATGCATCCAGCCGCTTCAGTCAAACACCTGTACTGTTGTTTTCGTTTTTATAGTTTTCATAATTGAGCGATGGTCAAAGCAGAGGTTGATCTTTTCACTGCTTTTTTAACAATCTGCCTGAATTAATTAACAGTATATACCGAGTGCCTTAAAGTAATGGAGAGGGATGTACCTTTTTAATCACTCGTCTACTCATAAACACGTCTTAATGACGAAGGTATAAATACTGACTGTAGCTTGCTTTTACACGGCGTGAATTTATTGCTACGACATCTCTTAGCTTTAATGATACCATCCATCATCTTTTTTTATGTAGCTACATAAAATATGCTTTGGGTCACAGAGAGAATAGTTAAAAAATACCAAAGTTTACCATTTTAAAATAATTCAGTGCTTGCCATCATCATTAACTGATCATCTATGACTTGTTTTTCTATTTAATATTCGGTTGATAAACACTGAAGCGGAATTCAGTATTAGTAAACCATTAGCTCCTTATATATTTTTATTACATCTACTCATTTAAATTTTGTCCAAAATTTTTGAATATTCTACTAGGTCTAGATTTTTTGTTTCTTTTTACACAAACCACGATTTTGGATAACATACAGTATGCTTTTAGGAATATCAAGTTAATTGTTGTGTTAATTGTTCTGCAATCGGTCGTAGGAGGTCGAGAGGGATCGAAACTATTTGTCTAAGGTCTTGGATCTTGTTGGTAGCATTTTCTTTCTTCGTTTTCCCTTCAAAAAGTTGAATAGTAAACCAGTTTTAATAGAAAATAAATCAATAGCAACAAAAACACCAAGCTTTTTATAATTTGTGAAACGCTATAGTGAATGTGGACGGAAGATATATTATACTACACAGATGAAACATGATGCGGTGCGAATGATTAAAAAAATCGGTTTTTTTATTATTATGTATGTATTCTATTTGGGTTTTGCAAAAAAAAAACATTATTATGATTATTTCCAGTGCACTGCCGGCCGATTTAAAAACTTGGCAATTCCTGATGCTTTTCTAAACATCAGTGTAAAGTTCAAAGTTACCACCAAAAACACATTTTTTGCAATATTTCAAAAACCAAACGAGATATCGAGATCGGCTTATTACTACACCGTTCCTTGTTAGCAGCCATACATTTTAAGTTGAAAAAGAACAGTGGTGCACCCACGGGCTCGTTAGGGGGTTAAAGAATACCAATTTTTCTCACTCCTGCTCTTGTGTATTATAAATTTAATTTTTCTTTTTTTAATCTTTAGACTACATAAAAAAATAAAAATTTTTAGGTTAAGTACCTCAACCATATGGATAATTTTTACGAAATCCTTATTGTGACCAGATTATATAATAATTAGCTTGTACGTAAAGTATTATTTTAATCAGTCTAATGTGGCAGTTTAACATTGACTTGCAGATTAGCATTTCAAAATATCAATTGTGTGCATTGGCAATCATAAACACATTAATTACTAATATAACAAAGAATTTTTAATTTAAATACAATGCGACATTAAACTTAATTTCAAATATATGAAGAGAAATAGTCTTCTGTAGGGGTACATAGAAATTCGATAACTTCCCAAAATGGACGTTTAAAAAAAATCTACAGACCCATAACTACTATTTTTTCATGTAGTTCTAAGATTAAAAGAAGACAAATTAAATCTATAATATACAAGTGCAATAGTGAGAAACACTGATATTTTTTTAACCCCCTAACAGTCCCGCGGGTGCGCCACCGTTCTTTTTTCAACCTAAAGTGTACGGTTGCTAACAAGGAACAATGTGGTCTGTAGCCGATCTTGATATCTCTTCTCGTTTCTGAACTATTGCAAAATAGGTGTTTTTGAGAATAACTATGAGCTACCATTGCACACCCCAAAACCAAAAACAGGATGCTAAAAAATAGGTGTGAAATATTCCTCTGTGTTCTATATTCTAACCAAATTTTATCAAAATCGGAGAGATCTACTTGGGTGCCTTTCCTTGTAAGTAGGTGATCTCAATTAATTTACATTAACGTACATTATTAATTCAAGTTTTACTACAATTCAGTTTTAAATTGTGTTTATTCGTAGTCTTAAAATAATGACTCCAGTCGACAGCAGTGTACAAGAACAGCTAGTATAGTTCGAACATTATTTATATTATGCTGTTTAACAATGCAACTGTAATAGTTTTAATGCACCCGAAATAGGTTTAGACCTAAACTAATCATTTATGTCGCTGCTAGCTGGTGGATTTCTGTGAAAGTACATGCAAATATACTAAAGTTACCTAATATAAGAACAAGCGTGTAGTGCTTAGTCAATTAGATTATACACTATTAAGTTATAGCTCTTAGCTTATTAAAAGATATCTAAGAATCTTTTTTCTTTAAATTCATCCTTCTTTTGTACTTAAATGGCAGAGACAGCACCTACATGAGAGAAAATTGTGTAGATCCCAGGTAATTGTAGTATTTTAATCGCATACAGTAATTAAGCTCACGTATTATTTATGTTACATAAAGGACCAATGTTACGACCCAACTTTATGTAATAAAATATACAGCGTATACTTATAGTTCAATTAAAGCTATATAGTACTATAGTTATGTAGTAAGATATTTAGGTTTGAATTCATAGTGGATTACGAAATCCTTAAAGCTCAGCTTCATACTTCTTCATTACCATCACTCCTCCTATTTTGAAATTTCTTTGAATTCTACAGCAACCGAGGATTCAATTTATTCGGTTTAAGCCTTCATCGATGAAGTCTCTACAAAACTTTCAGTTACCTCGAAGACCAATCTAGTCTAGGTTTGCGTTAGCTTTTTTTTGCTATTATATCGTATTAAATTTCATAAGTGTGCTGTTGATGATAGTTGAATTTTTTCAAGCTCCAACTTCCATTTCGCGAAAAATTCGAATCTTATCCAAGGTCATAAAAATGCACTTTGTTTAATTAACGTAGCACGTTTGAAATACGGCAGGAGCTCCGATGTGATAATTATGCTGGAGGTGTGATTGAAAATTGACCACAAAACGTCACCTTAAAACTCTCTTAAATACACAATTTTCTGAAAACTTGTCTTTAAACAATTACCTGCAAAACAAAAATTAAACTGCATGAAGTCCACAGAAACATTTTAAATCCTGATAAGTCTACTACGCCGACATTTAACCTATTTGAAGACATTACTTTTATATAATTTTGAACTTTTCAACACATCATATAATACCACGTCAATATAAGAATGTTCTATACAACTTTTCATTTGAATAGGTTTACTCTCAATGTATGTCAGAAATATACTCCACTTATAACACTGTTGGAGGCATCGCCTCGAATAATTGTAATAAAAACTGACATAAGTGACAGTGAACGTAAGCCCTATTATAGAAACTCACTAGCCACATTACTATAGTATATTTTGAAATAAACCATGAGCCACAGTGACAAATGAGAATGAAATGCAATTAGCAGTTTCTACACCTTGCTTTTAAGTTAAGGTATACGATCTCGCTATTGTTGACCTTGACCTTTTACTCTTGATCCTGCACAACAACCGCAATATCACCATCTGCTTTTATAGTAAGATATTTATGATAGAGCGCAGTCAACAAATCATGCCCTGGGTGCTGTAAACCGAATTACTTATTTTTGAACAAACTGCCTTTTTTCTACCTTGTGGGTGGATTATATATTATTAGAACACTGATAATAAGTATATAGGACATAGACTATATCATAAATTACAGATGCAAATTTTGTGGTTTCTGCCTGAAATAGTTAAGACTACTCATTGTCAGCATGTTATTTCTTGATTAATCTTCTAGGATAGGACTTTGGGTTCCCCAATTAGGAGATGTATTTTTTGTAAATGGTTTCTGGGATTCTGAAGAAATACGTTGTTAAGAGAGAATAAAAACAAGTCCAATAAAATTGTCCGGGAAATTTTCGCTAAAAAATTCATTGGTGTTCATGCAATGAATACGATAGCAATCATAAACAAAACTGATAGATAATCTTATGGTACTCTTAATCTTATATTCCTATGGTACCATTATTTCCAGACGAGGTTTAATCCTGCCGGTAATGATAAAATACAGGTTCTATTTTGTTCGAAGCAGAGGTATACTTAGTGAAGCACAAGTTGTTATATGTATGTTTCAGGTAAGCGTTAAACTGCACTTTATTTAACACAGCACCTTAGGACATTGATAACACAACATATTCTTATTCTAACTTCAACTACCTACATATAATATAATAGAAATGTTTTCATCAAACAAATATGTTTGATAGATACATCTATTTCCTATGGGTGCTTTTTCTATCACACTATGCTGTCCAACAATACTATTCTTTTACTTGTTGTCGACATATCTTAGCTTTTCGCTATGTTTAGGGACTTATTAGAGTCATATATAAAGTGCAAGACGAAGCAAGGAAGAAAATATATAAAGATGATACATTTTTCATCGTTGTTGATTTCCTGCCACGTTATTGACACAGTAATAATTGTTTCCAATAAACGTATGGTTGTAACGCGTTTTTCCAGCATCACTTGTATTTTAATTCGTAGATTAATCTTCGTGTCTCGGATGCTTCTGATTAGACCATCATATTTCCTTCTCAGTTTTCTTATGACACTCCTGAAGGCAACCTTCTCGCGATTGAAATTTTATTCGGCATAATTTCCAAATTTGGACCAGCTGTTGGTCTTGATCTGCTGCATCAATGTTTTTTTGCCCTCACTTCTTTTGTGCATATATACAAAATAATGTTGATGATTATATTCTTCACGCCTTCTTTTCAAGCTATTTTCTCCTCGTTTGTAACAACCACTAAATCCACCGTTTAGTCCATTTTCCATTGTCTTTAACCCTTTTTTCATCATTTCAGAAGACTGCAATATTATCTTCACCGACTTCTATTTCTCTTTAAATTTTCCTATATGGGTATTACAGTAGGTTCTATATACTATACTATAATTCTTCTTCATATTACTTTTTCTTAGCTACCCATTTGAGCTCTTCTACCTTTATGCTCTTCTATGATTTATTTAACAATTTTCTCATTGCAAATTTTACCACGTTTAAGTAAGTAGTTCCATTTCGATATGTTAACAAGCAAAATAACACGCGTTTCTGTCTTCTAATTTGTAGAAATTGAATTATTCAAAATGAAAGAAATCGTAACAGGTTAAACAATGCTCGAGATATAATTTTTTTTCAGTAAAATAATGTTTGTTTGAGTTACCAGCTTGTGGAAATGTATTATACGTATTTAGAACAATTCAAAATCTGTTCTAATACGTACTTTATTTACTAAAACACAACAACTGTTTCGGTATACAATGTCCACTTCAGGAGCCATTTAGACCGCAAATCAAACAATGTATGTTTTAGTTTGCGCTATAAACTGAAAATAATGGAGCATCTCAAAGCTCTTACTGTTTCCAATTCGAACAGCATATGGAAAATAATATCACCTTTTCCAGATAAATTCTTGAAATCATGTGCGGGTTGCCATAGAAATACACATCCATAAAGATTGGTTGAGTACAACGTGTAGGATGCAATATTCGTTTCGCTTTGAAGGATGCATTAGAATATATATGAAAGAATCCGGTAAAATGTCAGCACCACATGCGTAGAACATCTGACGTAATTTTTGCTATATATTCGTCCATAGCACAAAATATGCCTCGGAGCCTTATTAGAATTTCACTTTGATCTTTATAGCATTTTAAAGATACATATAAATTAAACTTTAAACTTTGGAAGTGTAATATAAATTTATTACGCTTTTTGCTACTTAAAAAGAGCACACTTTTTAAGTAGCAAAACACCTATACAACATCAGAACACGTATACATATATGAGTAATTAAATGAGGTAGATGGATAAAGGTACGAAGTAGCAATTTAGGATTTCTACGCAAATAAATTATTGATAATAGTAATTAAATCCTTTTAATATATAGAGATAAATATAAACACATATTAAAAAAACAATATTAAACACATAAAAAACACACAGACCAAGCAATGTAATGTTTTTCTTCTAATGTTTTCACTTAGAAGATCTTCCTGTACGTTATATACAGGGTGTATAAAATTAACTCTGCACTATTAGTAACTTCTTTATTATTGTAGCTACAAATTTGACTAAATTAGCAAATAATTGTATCTTTTTATGCTGTTGCGTTTTCGAATTATTTTAAGAAATAATATTTTTTAAATGAAGCACCTTGTATAATTGTAGATACTTCAATAGAACATTTAATTTGAAATAAAAAAGTTCCCATGCGTAATTTCCCTAAAGTGAAAATTAACAGAATTTCAGTAGAAAATAAAATAAATAGCTTTCGTTAAAATACCACGAAAAATCAGTTATACCATGGAACATTTGTCGATACTTGTCACATTACCTGCAGCGCAGTAACATCAGAATAATTTTGTTAAATGTATAATAAAAACAATAATTGCGGTTTAAAGTATCAATATTTTGAAAAATGCCACCTACACACGTTGAAAAATGTGATATGTAAGAAGCATATTATGTTTGTAGAAAAAATACACTCGAAGAAGGTTGACATTTTGTCACTGGTATATTAATTATTGCAATAAAAGTCCACATAACTTTCGACAAGTTTTATGGAGTAGCGAAGCCAATTTTTCAAACTGTGGAATTTTAAACAGAAAAAACAACCACTATTGGAGTAGAGAAAACCCTTTCCTTGTTTGTCCAGATAAACCACAAGTTCGATTTTCTCTAAATCTTTGGTGTAGAGTAATTAATTCAAACATTGTAGGTCCTCATTTTTATCACGGCATCTTGGTGGGTCAAAGATATTTACAATTTCTTACAAATATATTGGAACATTTTTTGGATGCCAAGTGCCTGATTTCTTAAACAGAATTTTTGTCAATCAATGGATTGGAAGAAGAGTTCCTGTTAACTGGCCTCCACGTTCACCAGATATCACACCTCTTGAACAAGAAATATAAATGAATTACAAGATAAAATTGCTATCAAAAATCAAAGTTATCAGAGAAACTGAAGGACGGACAATTTTAAAAGCTGTGCAAAGCGTTCGGAAAAGTGCGCAAAAATGTATTGAACAAGAAGGCAATGTTTAAGTAATTTATTATTGTATATAGTAATTTAAATTGTTACTGTTCGTTAACAAGTACTATGTGTTCTTAACTTTAATGGTTTCATTGTAATTCTGCAAATAGCAGCTTGTGCTTTACGAAACTCATTTTTTTGTGCCCTACACTACTAAACAAGCTAACCTTATAAAATACCTATTCTTAGTCAAATTAAATACATTTAATTTGACCATTAACATAGACTCAAATCCTCATAAATAGCGATAAGGGCTTCAATTTCCGGGCAAAGGGCAAGGATCACAACACGGCGGACCCGTAATGTGATCGTTGTGTGATAGAATCCTGAGTCACAATACGGGACCCCTGTAGTGAAGGTGTTAACTAGTAGTATATATATATATGCAGAGTGTAACAAAAATGTGGTCCGCTGCTTCAGGGGCGTGTTCTATACATCAAAATGAACAAAAAAGTTCATATAAACCTATGTCCAAAAATGAGCTGTTTTCATGTTACAGTGATTCTTACGAAGAAAGTTTTTTTATTAATAAAATAAAAATAAAGTAAAAAAACATAGCTATCCCTGGAAATACAATACTGAAATGATCTTAGTTGTCATTGCAATAAATATCAAGCAGCCTTTCATCAAAAAATTAAATAAAATCGTTTGTCACTCTCGTAATTAGTAACAAATTCGGTAAAATCTACTGCATGAAAATAGAACATTATTCAAATGCAGAAATAGTTGACATGCGTTTGATGTATGGCTTGCTAACTGTCCTCATACTTAGAAATCAAACGGATTTAAATCCGGTGACCTAACTGGCCATGGCACAGGTCCCTCTTATCCTATCCAGCATTTAGTGTAAACATTTATAGAAAAACGACGTCTAACAAAAAGGGAAATTGTTTTGTAAAAATCATCTGTAAGTAAGGCCTATCAACTGTTGTGGCAGACAGAACGAACCAAGTATAAAATCACCAATTATCCCACCCAAACATTTAGATAAAATTGTTGCTGATGTCTGGACTGAAGGATAGTATGTGAATTTTCGTCTTGCCAAAGGTGAAGATTATGGAAATTAATTATTCTATCTTTGATGAAACTTGCCTCAGCAGTAAACGAAACAATAAACAAAAAATCAGGATCATTTGCACATTTTCTCACTAACCAATTACAGAATGATACCCTTGGTGCAAAGTCTGCTGCATTAAGTACCTGAGCACGTTGGAGATGATATGGGTGTAGTTGGAAAAATGTTTGTGTATGTGTATAGTCATATGATCTACTCCTTCCGTCAAAGCAAGTTGTCTTGTGCTTACACCAGGATTGTCTTCAGTTTGATTAAATACGCGTTCTTCCAGTTCAGGGGTCCGTGTTGTAGGTGGCCTGCCACGACCCAGTCTTCCTCTAGACCTGAAGCATCCTGATTCGCTTAACCGTGCATGAATTTTTTGAAATTTTGCACTACCGATTCGGAAAGCGTTCCGCGTAAAGCCGTTTTGCTTCCGCCCGATTACAGTTAGCAAGCCATACATTAAATGCATGTCAGCCATTTCTGCATTTGAATAATGTTCCATTTTCATGCACTATCTTTTACTAAATTTGTTACTAATTTCGAGAATGACAAACGATTTTATTTCATTTTTTTGATGAAAGGCATATTTATTACAATGACAACTAAGATCATTTCAGTATTGTATTTCCAGAGATAACTATGTTTTTACTTTACTTTTTATTTTATTAATAAAAAAACTTTCTTCGTAAGAATCACTCTAACATGAAAACGGCTCATTTTTGGACATGTTTATATGAACTTTTTTGTTCATTTTGATGTGTAGAATACGTTCCTCGAGTAGCGGACCACATTTTTGTTACACCCTGTGTAATATATAAGTTTGATTAGTTTCTTGTGGTATTGAACTTCGTGAAACAATTCATGCGAATGTGAGATATCTATGACAGCTTTATCAAAATGCCCGATACTTGAATAATAAAATTTGAAACCACTATTGTTCAATATCTTTTATATTATCTTGTTCTATTGCCCCCCTAATGCTTTCATTAGTCCCTCTTGTTTTATTCTTGCCAACACCCATTTTTATTATCATAAACGAGTCTAATGTAAGGGAAAATAGCGGATATTTCTTATAAAAGATGTTCGTAAATTTTTCCTAATCGTGTTGCGCGTAGCGTTCCAAATTCTTACTTTCAGAAACAAAATGCCTTGCATTAAAAAACTTTTTACTGAATGTGGCCCACTTTAAATTCATTTCCTTTAGTTTCCTTCCAGATAATCGCGCCATCATTATTCCGAAATTCTCCAAGAACTTTTCGCGAAGTTTAAGTTCGAAACCGATGTCATAATTAATGTACGTACGCAGTTGGCGTGGATAACTTCGGGTGGGGCCGCGTGCCATGGGAATATCGAAAAACGGCACTGGGGATTTAATTTTTGCAAGAACTGAAAAAATGTTCGAGTTAACCGAAAAGTAGCTGATGCGGTTGAACGTGCCGTTTGCCGATTTCCCCCGTGCAATCCGGTATTGACCCAGATCCTTTGCGGGCCAGAAACCGCGATTTCACTTACTCCGGAAAAGATCAATTCCTGGTGGAACGCCGAAACTAGTTCGCCGTGACGTCAATGTTATGACAATGGAGAATTCAGGAGTTAAGGAGATTTTACCTATTCGGAAAGTTGCGACATGAGAGAACGTACCTTTATATTTTGTAATTGTTTGTAAATTTGCTTTATACCAGAAAAACACATTAATGCCGTGACCAACACACTACCAACTCTATGCACTGTTTGCATAAGATTGGTAGAGTATGCCAATGGTACTTATCACTTAATTAATATTTTCTCTTGTTCTAGGTTACCAGTGCCTTGGTTAATATACGGAATCATCTATAACAAGCCTGTCGAGGTGAACTCGGTGGGTATGGTGTGTTCCATAACAATACTCTTCATGATGTTGTTATTCGTCGTCTTGTCTATTGCATACTTCCGGTGGAAGATGAACAAGGGACTGGGTTTCACGATGTTTCTGTTGTATTTTGTCTTTGTGGCCGTGTCGCTCATGTTCGAGTATGAAATGATAGTGTGTCCGGTTTAAACATGCGGGGGAGAAAACGACGTCCGCGAACGTTACGTTAACGTTATTATTACTATCTTCGTTGCCATTATCGTTTCTGTAGTACCTAGAACTTACACCGGCATCGTTGTCGGCGCGAAATGCAATTCACTTGTTCTTACGCGAAACAATCTAGGCAATTGTTTCGAGCTTCACATTGCTCCAAAGGGAGTGCTAGGTCTAAACGCCAACTCGGTGAATTGTTGCTCTAAACTTGATAATGTTATTCACAGGGTTTTACTTAAGGCACATTATCTACCACCAAAATCGTGTTTAATTACTTGAAAAAGAAGCAAGTGTGATTATTTTCAATATATATCATCACATTGTACACACAGCAAATCAAAAGTATGATAGATGCGATAGCAATTATTTTGAAAATCAATTAATTAACACTGGAGGAAGGTGAAAATTTTGTGAGCAATGCTACATAATGGAACAAAGATCTACATAGTGGTACCAGCTATTATTTATATTATCTATAATTGATAATGACCAAAGTTAATTTGTATGGTTGTAATTGAGAAATCAAAAAGTAACAAAAGAATTTACTTACCAAAAGAAGCAAATATATTCAAACACCACGTAAAGACAATAACAATTAATCATTATTAACACAATTTAGTTTGGTAGTATGTATTTCCGATAGAAAAGAAGTGACAAGAAATGTGTTTTTAACGAGACTCGAGTGTTGCAAAAGACTGCAGCGAACGAGGAAGAACTTCCTAATTTAATAAATATGTCGCTAACCAAGTGGGCATCGTCAGGACCAAAGACTGACCCGTCTTTCATTCCTCCTGATGATAATAACTTGGTTGACGAAACGTGCGTTGAGCAGGTAGTTTCTAGTTCTGGTACAGTGGTAACAATTAACCCAAAAGTTCCAAACCCACAACTTTGATGTTATAACGAAAAGCAATAATGTTTTCCACTAATTTACAAGACTACTCTAACTAAAGAAGTACATATGGGGTTGCAAAACATGGATGCAAAATATTTAGCAAGCGAATATGACAGAAGTGCACAATTCTATGGTGAAAGTAACCAACAATATTTTCACAATTTCTTTTAATATAGAAATAAGAAACGCATTATTATTAAAACAGTTTCACAATAAAGTTAAGCAGTTGTTACTACTACATCAAAACCGAAAAAGAACTGCTTGTCGCACGTTTCGCTAATCAAGTTGGCATATAGGAGCGATGAAAAACTTTAAGTTGCTGTAAAATAAATAATTACTCACAATTCATTCAATAACGATAAATGAAAGAAAAGTAACCTACTTCATCCTGAGATTTTTAATAATATTTTAATGTAACTTTCAAGGACATTAACATTACAAACTTTGTGGGTTGTTTGGGAAAATGTGAAAGTAATACAACTTAATTCCAAAATGGATTGCAGAAGCCATATGAATTGATTACAATTTATTGTATTTGATGGTGACCTATTTGTAAAGTCACGATTTTAAGACTAAACATAGATTGAATAATACAACAAAATTATAAACAGTTTTTGAATTCTAATATATTTTGCAAATAATGCTTAAATTTTCTTAAATTTCATTATGATCGGTTACAACCCAACTTCTTATTGGCAACATATGTTATAATTGACAGGACTTTTTGCAACTACATACAAATCATACTTGCTTTCTTTACTTAAAATATATCTTAAAAGTAGTAAATCTTTAAACTTCAAGACATAATGCTTAAATCAAATATCAACCTATCCATGAAACGTATTTATTTTGTTGTTTGTAGTGTCCCACAATTATATAATTACAAAAAAATATCTAAAAATGATGCATAATATCATATATAAACATGTCGCAGTATTTTGATTTGTTTTTCAATTTTCAGTCAATTTCGCGTAAGGACAGTGAATTGCATCATTCGAAAAGTAAACGCTGTCATACATATACATCAGTGTTCAAACAGCAAGTATGCACAACAGAAAATAATATCGACTTCCAATTTTTTAGCAAGCGTCATAGAACATGATTTTTTTTTGATATTATCATATTTATCGTGTAACTAGAAAATTTCAATTTCAATCTCGTCTTTAAAACGTATCATTACGAGATTTTAACTGAATCAGCGT
The DNA here is from genome assembly GCA_033557675.1 of Coptodactyla brooksi. NCBI lineage: Eukaryota > Metazoa > Arthropoda > Insecta > Coleoptera > Scarabaeidae > Coptodactyla > Coptodactyla brooksi. Next base: position 14,476 of record JAWQRM010000356.1, read on the forward strand.
AGTTAGACATTTTTTAATGAAACTAGCAATAAAAATAAACTCTAATATCTATTTAAGACGCAACGTCTTAAAGCTACAACAAAGGTGAGGAAAAATAAGTAAAGTTCCACGGAAAGGACAATGTCCAAAATACAAGTAGGATTAAGGGAAATAAATTGGGTTTTGAAACGAGGTTACCTGGAGAAAGAGTTACCTGAAATAAATGGTTTAATGATGTTTCCTTTCTTTCTACGAATGACAACCTAAGAAAACAACAGACATTTGTACTATACGCTGAACACAGCAAAGAGAATGGAATGTAAAACAAAACAAAACTGAACTAAAAAGTAGTTAAGTAGGGTTTTTTAAAAACAGACAAAATAATTTTAGAGGCGACTATATATATACATATACTTAAATGTATAGTATTACTAAGGAGTGCAAGTGGAAGGTTAATAATTAAAATGAACAAAAAAACTTCCCGAAATATAAAATAAAGACCGAAATGGTAAACGCACGTAGCTGGTTAAGGTGAACTTTGAAACAAATAATGAAAATTAGACTGTAGATAGCTGTAGATATCTTTAGGATACAAAATGTGTGTAGCGGGGCATGTATATAGATATTGTAAAGTTTTCTGAGGCACTTAGGACTGTAAGTCTTTGCTAAAGTGCCTATTGTTAATTTAACGGCAAGATACCTGCTTTAAGTGGTATATAGCAGCCATCGATTTTTAATATTGTTTTTGACCAGATGTGATATTTTAGCACTGCACTGGCAGATGGAGTGTTATTATACAGTACACTAATAGTTTATAGGCGTATGTATGCTGTCTTTTCCTTTCTTCGACAGATGACAAAAAGAAGACGATTAAATATTTCATTTAGATGTTTTCCTTGAAATATAAAATAACTCCAGTAATTTTACAGCAAATTATTTTAACAAAATAAGTTTTAAAACGGTAATTTTGAAATTACCGGTTTAAAATTTTGAACTGACCATTTTAAAATTTACTTTTAATTTTGAAGTTAATTTGTTATGATTCTAATTAAATCCATCTTCATATAAACAAGCTAGGTTTTCTTGACCAATAAACAACGTATTATTAAAAAATATTTTATCACATAGATAGATGTAACAATTGCCTGGACGTGTTGTTGCAAAATAACAACAATGTCCATTTCATCAGGTTATAGTAGCTGGGGTGCACAATAAATCATTATTATTTATAATACTATTGTGCTATAAATACAATTGGATATAAATGATGAGTGCCGATAGAAAATTTATGACAATGCACCAATGCACAAAATAATCTAAATAAGTAGAGAGGCAAAAGCGTTTAGGGATTGTCATATAAACCGCTTTACTTTGTCTAGTTACGTTGATAATCTGAGAAAAAAGTTACAATGCTTTACAAGGATGTCTGAGATGATATTAAACAACGTTATATACCACGCATTAGCTAAATCAATAATAAGCTAAGGAATAAGCTAAGGAATAAGCGTGTGGTCCAAGTGAAGAGATATCTGATACAAAAAAACATGGCTTACGTAGAACAGGGTTGTAAAGAATCTGATAATAGAAAAGAATGCGAGTAGAAAAGTGCAATTTAAGACGGCAACGAGAAACAACACGTTCGGAACATGACAATAAATAAAAACAGAGAAAGAATATGGAAGATATTAACTTCAGCAAGGGAATTTAATAAAATACCAAGTATATTTTAATAAGAACCAATGCAATGAAACAAAGAGAAATTTAAAGAGCTGGTGCTTAAATATTTAAAGAAAAAATTGAGAAACCTCTTAGGGGAAAGTTAATATATTTTATATGCGTGATTTTAAGTTCCTCATTTTTTTAAACCTTCAAGAATCTTAATTTTTATCCTAGAGAAAAATAGGATTATATTTTAATTAATTTATATGTTTCGGCTTGTTTTTTTATGGAAAGGGTTACTCGACTGGTTTAATTAGATCAAAATAAGACAAGGAAAAACATGGAATTATTTTGTTTAAGATGTTCAAATTTCATTCTGTATACCATAGTCATTTTTTTCTATGTTATTTTTCTTTTATTTTTCGATCCTCTATGGTGAAAAAAATGAAGAAATGTTTTTCTCTATTATTTTTTAGTTTATTAAATCGGGGTCTGCTAGAAAAATAGATAGATAAATAAATATAGTGTTGTGTCACACAAGAGAAAGCAGTACAAGACATGATTTCTAACAAACTACTAAAATTCAATCTTTTCTTCGCCACACTGCTTGCTACATGACTTAGAATGGAAAATACAGAGTAGTTTATAAAGAAAAACACTGTCTTATTTACATTATTAACATTATTCTGATATACTTATTTTACCATATTTACCAAGAAATATGCAATCGTCTTGTTTTTAAGCATCGGTTACCTATACTTTTTAGTTAGTTTACCTGTATAACTTTAACTATACAACTCTAACATAAGTGAGAAATTTTAAATTAGATAAGCATGAAAAACATATCGGCTAAAAACGAACTTTTATCGGTAAAAATTGATAACAATAACTATGAGAAGAGAACATTTTATCTAGCGAATAAAGAGTAAATTTATAAGCTTAATGGAGCGTCTATACTATTACTACTACTACTACAAATTCCCATTAGGAATTTTATTATTTCGAATTTATTCCAGACACAAAATTCCAGAATTAATAAAAAATCTTTCAATCTATCCCGGGTTTAGAAATACAATTTATGCTTAATAAAAAAACATCGATGCGATACAAATCATGGTAATACGTAATAAGGTCATTGCTTTTATAATGATTTTAACAATTACCGAAATAAACTATGTTAAAGATAATAAAATATGTATACAAATTATTTGAATATATTATATGCCAAAAAACAATAAAAAAAGGTCTTGTGCGTACCAGAATAATAAAGGAATGTAACGTTTGTTAGAAGAGAAGCTTTGGTACTTGGCTTTAACTATATAGTTACTTATTAAACGTATTTACATATGATATTAAAAAGTGAGAAACGGCAGTGATAGAAACAAAAAGATGCTTTTTAGTTTTACTGAAAATGTTACCACATATCTTTGTATGGTTATAGCTGATATTAAAGTGAAATTTGTATTATAAATAAATGCATAAATTGTATGCTGAACCATGTACGTATTGTTGCAGTCAAATGTCTGCAAAATCTTATATAAATGTACGAAAATTAAATTATTGTTAAAAACAAACTAGAATTAAACAATCAATCTTTCAATCGTCTATATGATTTGCGTAATTACATTATGTAGATATATAGTTCTTAACAATAATTTAATTTAAATAAAATGATGGTAAAATTGAAATCGTAGTTCAAAGAATTATTATATAGATATACAAAAAAAACGCAGAACAGATAAAACTAATGTATAAATTAAGCGAGAAGAGTGTAAGCCAGACCTAGTCCAGTAGTATAGGCATATCAAATATTTCAAACGTTTTCAAGCTTAAAGACACACTGTTAATCTTCTATAAGAAACTATGATATATTGTACACTTATTAGCGTTAAAAAAGAGAATATTAAGGTTATTTAGTGATTCTACTACCATTGTTAACGGTATTGTGCATAAACAATTGTTGATAATTGACGAAACAAAAGCGAGCGAATGCAGTAAGGTAATTGTTTTATGTTGATTTATACGTTGATCTTGTATACAGTCGAAGTCAAAAGAAATTGTACACAATCGTAAGTGATCCTTGTCTAAGGGGGATAATCAATTTAAGCAGTCCTTATATTAATTAATTATTGGTGTCTATAAAAACGAATAACGTAAGTTGCTCAAAAATTAAAAGACCCGCTGATTTTGACTCTTTAGTTTTACTTCTTCTTGTCGCCATTCCAGAAAGTATAAGACAACCAAATATCAAAATAACACATTTTATACGACGTTTCGACTTAATATCAACTTTTGTTTTCCTTACTACTGATTAGGGTATATTGTTCCATATAGTTTTCACTTCAAAAAACAACTTCTTTCAAAATGTCGATTTTTGATAAAAAAAACTTAGCTTTTTTATACAAAAATAATATTTATTGGGGGTTTTAAACAACAATAAAAATTATCACAGAAAACTTACACAATGGACGAAGATAAAGAGGTTGTTAATTGTTATCCTTGAGAACATCTCCTTGTATTGGCAGCCTGCCTGTGTCTACTGATGATAAAAAGAGGAAACCGAAAACATATAATAAACATTGTATATTCCTCTGCATTAAACAATGCATACATTTAATTATATTAAATATAATTTTCGTTGTTTTTTTTGTAACAAATGCGCAATGAAAATTAATTTATTAAAAGCATCATTCTTTAGTTTTGATATATTGCTTCTAAATTGAAGTTGATGGTACATTGACGAAGAATAATAGTTACTCAAAGATAGTTCTGGCGAATTACAGTATTTTACACGGTTAGTAAGGTAGAATTATTAGCAGAACTTGTAGAAGGTATACAAGACATACTCAAGTTTACCACAAATAATTTTTAATTTAGAAGAACCGTATTGTCACCAGTTCTCATTCACCATAAGTCACGGGTATACCAAATGTGTGAATATCTAAAAAATAGTAAATATTTTCCTTTAATAAATAAAGCAGTATGAAAATATTAGCATGAAAGACATCGCTGCTGATGATGCTAACAAAGCTATGTGATGTAGACCACTACATCAAATAGCTTTGTTGCTAATCCTTTGATTTAGCAGCAAAGTTAAATAATATCACCAGACATTGTCACCAAACTTTGCTGCTAAACCAATGGTTGCAAAGCCACAAATTTACTTTTTTATGTTTACTTTTCAACAAAATATTGTTATAGACATTTTTCCAAAACACAAACAAAAAAACTTTGAAAAAATTAAAAGAATATTTTGAATGTGTGGTATTTTAATGATTTTTAGCATTGAAGTTGGTGCTGACTTTTAAAATGTTTCAATTTTGAAAAGTGCGGTAGTAATGAGTTATACTGATTTTTTATTGTTGTTGTAAAATTTTTAAGTTTTTTCAACTCTATGTTAGACTTGTTGTAGATCGGCCTTAATACAAAAATCAATATATAAAATTAATAACGAGCAAACTATACCTTCAATTATATTTTCCGTATTTTTATATTCAAATAAATTCACCTAAATTTACAAATCCTTGTGAGGAAATATAAATCAGTACCTATGCAATGGACGCAGGTAACTTTTATTATATGTATCTTTTTTGTTAAATAATATACTCTTTTGATTCTAAAGCGTCCCTATAGGTCGTAATTCCATTATTTGCTATTTCTTCACCATGCTTCCGGTTTGGAAAGAACATCCATGTTCCTGTTTGGACGGAACTGGATTTTTAAATCGATTGAAAGTTTAGTAATTTTGCTTACTTCTATTCTTTCAAAAATCGATCGTAGGGTCATTCAAAATCTACAAGTGTCAAACATATTGTTTATTTAATAAATTAATGTAAGCCAATACTCTGGTTAAATGCTTGTAATAACCATTCTTTAACATATTTTTTCGTTTCGAAGTTATTTGTTAGTTGGTAGTTCCTTGTGAGCTAAAATTAAAGTATTTTAATTTGTTTAAAAAATATACTCTCTCTGATAATCTTTGAAATGAATCCAAAGACGTTCTAAACTGTTTCGATTTTAAAGAAGCCTTAAGAACTATTCAACTCCTCTATTATATGAAGAATTTTTAGCTCAGAAAAGTACAAAAGTTTAAGTATATCCAGGATTGTATTGAGGAAAACAAAGTTGATGCTTATACCGCAGAAAAAAATGCATGACAGTATGTGTACGATGCAAAGTATTAGTGTGAAATTATTTTCTGTTTATTGATACCTCCTGGGTGACGGAGCAGAAACAAATGAAGAGTAAAACAACTTTTTTTTAAATTTTGCCTTATGTTAATTTTAAACTGTCAATCAGAAAGAAAACCAATCAGAATTTGCCCAACATCAATAAAAGAATTGATAATAGAAATTTTGATAACATATAACAAATTAATAACATTTAACATAACATTTAAATTAATAAATTTATCAAATATATACAAAACTTTTGATTTCGGCTACTTACATAATTATGTTTATGTACAGGGAGGTTACTTAGTGGCGCTCGATATATGTTCTCTTAATAATGTAAGAAGCACCGTGAAATTGTATGTAATACTTAAAGCTAATGCAAGGACATCAAACATTTGGCATTACATGTAGTACATGCCTGGTTATTAAAATTAAACCGATTTTAAATACTATACAGTTTCATGAGACTTGTTACATGTGCATTTATAACTGTACTTTAGGTTAGAAGTAATCAGTGTTTTGACATTTTCATTTGAAAGTGAACCCGTCATTTAAATTATTTCGCAAAATCATCTTGTCAAATTAAAGAAACGGTATTTGTGGGTAGTGCGGGAATTTCCGTTCCTTATTTTATTGACTTTTCTTGTACTTTACTTAAGAGTTTCAAAAAGCGAGTGACAACAAAGTAGATTAGTAAGTTATTATTAATTGAAAAAGTGACGTGGATTGAAAACCAAACGCCACAATTTTCATCCAAAGTAAACTGTAGAGAGCATAATTGTATGTTTTGTAGATATTTAATTATAAATCATACGCGTCAAGAGGGTGCTGTGTCCGCAACGTCACTTTAACGAGGATACCTCCGCTGTTTCGACGTCTTCATTAAAGATGCGTATGAAATATGTCGATTTATTTGAGAGTAGGCGTTGGGAGAGCGTTTCTTGCGGTTTCAAATAACACTTGTTATTATTTTATAAAAAAAAGGATAACAATGAAATGAACAAAATGGTGCGTGAAAATTTACGAAACACAACAAAAAAAAATCAACAGAGGTTAAGATTGTTAATGGTGTACTAGTAGATTGTTATTGATAGAGAATTTTTATTATCCTAGGGATTGTAATTGAAACCATTTTATGGTATGTTACTTTTTGCCGACAATATAACATGTATAATAATAAAAAAGGTGTTTTATTTATTTCTTATTTTCTTTTAACCTCCCTATATATTCTATTTCCATTCAGGATTGACGAACGACAAGTAGAGAACTGTAAAACAACTTAGATCTCTCTTTTTCTCTCTCTTTCTCTAGAACTCTAGTTGTTGTCACAACTAGAACTGTTAATCACGATCTTAATTTCATAACGTTATAAAAATATACAGGTTGAGGAAAGTTTCGTGCACAACGTGCATAGTAATGTTGAAAAACTATTAGTAAAGTACAATACACCATGTGATTGAGAGGTGTCTTAATAATATCTGTTTTTACTTACACTAGCCACATTTCATCTGCTGTCAATTAGAGCCTTCTGGTTATTTTGGTAAAATTCGTAGTGCGATTTTTCTGTACCCTTATATTATTCCTATTGTTTTATAAAGCAGCCCTTTCAATACCACATGCCATGAAATTAGAGCAAAAGCATGGAGTAGACACATGTTACTTCTAAAATGGGTAATGTGGCCATAATGGTGAAAGGATGTGTTCCATAAGAGCCTGTTGGGAAGATATTAGAGCTAACAAACATGTTAATCACAAGATTGTTTAGAATCTTGACATATGTTTCGGTTTATCTAATAATCTTCTAACCTTCTTGAGAAGAAAACAGAAACTGTGTACTTGACTTATATATCCACCTCCTACCCTAATTTTTATGATTCAGAGTTATCATGTGGGCAGCCACACTAGATTCTCCCAACGAAGAATCCGACTATGAGACTTGGAGTGACCGATATGAACATACTTTGTGTACATACTCTCCTAGTTGGAGAGTCCGGTACTGAATTTTCTATTTTATGTGAAGGTGCATATACTCTCTTAACTCAGGAGTGACAGTTATGTTTTCTTTTTGTTGTGTTACTATCAAATATCGAATGTCCAAGAAGTAATCATAAATATTTCAATAAATCTCTTCAATTGTGAGTACTTTAAGTTTGCATTGTATAAAACTGTGGGAACACGTATCACCCTCGCGTCCTTTTTGGATTGGTAAAGACTTGAATTTGTCAAACAAATCGTTCAACCAATTTGAATGAACACCAACGTGTACTGCGATTATATTGGGAGCTGAGAAGTGCTAAATTCATTGACTAGGATTATCCTTGTCGAACACAAGAAGAAATACCAGGAAGTAAAAAGCTTTGGTTCCTTTGGCTAATTTATTTTTGGCAGTCGGCCCTATTACACCTGAATGAACATAAGGAAGCTATAACAGTTGTTTTAGAATATTTACTACAAATCTTATTATAATTTTGAAAGTAATTAGCAGAATTCTTCTGTTATTATTTTGGCGTAATATTTAAATAAAACTCTCAACTATATACTTCAACTTAATGAAGTTTTCTAATATGCAGTAATCCTAATTTTAATTTATTTCAAATTGCAGGAAATGCAATATGCGATAGAAAAAAAGGCAACTGATTAGAAATGCTTATGCTCTAAAACTTCACAGATATCATAACAGTTGAGGGATCTCACATATCCCTCAACTGGATAGAATATAGAATGTCACATACACTTGTGCACCTCTTGGTCATATTGATACCCAGTCTAACGTTTATGTAATTAACATAAGATATAAAACAAACCAGATTCGAAAATTTTGCAGGATATGTTTGCATAGAGAATTATTTTTTGCAAGGGGGGCAAGCATAGGTAAATGAGATTTACATATATACTTATAATATAACACACACCTACACTTGTTTTATCATCACATTTCATAGAGCAAAATTTGCACCTTGCACATTTGTAGCTTTTGTTGTCAATTCCAGCACTTGAAGCATTGTCAGCAGATTTTCCAGTATACATTTTTCAATATTGAAGTTGCTTCTTTGGTATGAGGAAAATTGTTTCTGGACATTATATATATAGTATAATTACAGACTTCTCTAATTTTTCCAAAAAGTTCTTCTATATAAGGTCTTTTACTTCCACGTCGAGTTAATTTTTTTCTATAAAACACATGCATTATAAGCATCACAAGCTAACGATTCATTTTCCTTTTGCATGTTAGCTACTTTTTGTAGGTTCTCCATGAGATCGAAATACATTTGCCAACAGAATAATATACATGCAAATGCTGTATATGCTTTCAATAATTCCTCATTCAAATCCTCCATATACTCTTAAACTTTCAATTGTATTTGAGAGAATTATGTTCGCAATTGAGGGATCTACCAGAAATTGAAATGTGGACTTTATATCATTTATTCTAAATATAGCATATTCTGTTGGAC
>JAWQRM010000357.1:0-23726 GCA_033557675.1 Coptodactyla brooksi
ATGCCTGGTTGACGAGCACTGTTTTTTTGTTTGTAGTCGATATGTTTGGGCTTATCGCTATTTTCAAGACTCTAAATCTTGAAAATAGCAATAGGCTGAAATATGTCGACCACGAATAAAAAAACAGTGTTCGTTAATCAGGCACCAAAAAACATCCAACCCACGACTTAAATGAACTAATGAACACTTTTGTAATTCTGGACGAACATACGAATTTTTTATATCGATGACATGTTTTACGCAATTCTTCACCATACGTCTTGTATGTTACACACTTATCCATCAAGTTTACTGTCGTAAAACCCACTTTGCAATGGAAAGACTATGCATTAAATTATGATGAGAACAACCCACAGGAAAGCTTTGATAAAACTAAATTTAAACCTTCTTGAAGGACTACTCACATTAACGGCTAATATATTACGGCTTAATTGTTACATACTAATACTTTCAGTAAAAATATTTTTGTTTAGTGCAACCCTGGCTTGTATTTTCCCTGCCTCTCTTTTCTCTGGATTACGATTCACAAATCCTCATAAAATACTATGCTCGTATGTTTTTAGAATTTTCGCTAGGTCAAGATGATTTTATGTATTAATTGATATTAGTAATTTAATGTTATCATTTATCTTCTAGATTACAGCAGTAATATGAAATACTGGACTGTTTCATGTAATGGGATTTAAATACTTCAAATATTTTTTGAAGTGATGTACATAACTTTTGTCGCTGTTCAAAAATTAATTTTATAATCTCTGGATTTGTCTATTAAATGTATTTTATGTATAGGATAATTTATGCAGATTTCGATTATGTCAGGTGTACATTTTATAAACAAAAAAATTTAGACTTAAAGACAGAGAGATGTTAGTTTCCTTTGATGTAAGAGCGTTAATTCCATATACGCCTATTAAAGATACAGTATGTGTTCTTAAAGGTTTATCGATTAGATAACAACGCTATAGGGGGAGACATTGAACAATAGGAGTAACTATTTAATTTGTGACATTTTCAGTATTGAAAATTTCAATATTATATACTTCACTAAAGCAAAAAGTACATAATTTGAAACCAGTAATTTCAAATGTGAAATATAAAAGGACGAGAATCTTTTCTGGATACTTTATTTCCATCATAAAATTGACCATAAAATTAAAATAAATATATATTGAAGATTTAGCAATCGTCAACGGGTTTAACAAAAACTTAATAAATAATATACTATCTTAGCGGTCGTGCGTAGTTGCAAGGTGAAAGAAAGCGTGATTTTTGAGGACAATATTGAACAACATTCAACATTTACTTTGTTGAAAAATGTTGTAAATTAAGGAAGTTACGGCCACTTTAAGGAAACCTGACACAGTATGTATTATCATAGTAATGTAGGCAGTACTATTTTGTCATTTGAAATTCATATACATTAAAATTTCTTTAGCACTGAATCTGTTATAAACCTGATACAGTATGTATTATTATCATAGCTATGTAGGCAGTACTATTTTGTCATTAGTAGAAATTGATATATATCAAATTTTTTATAGAATCCGTTCTAAAATATGCTCGTAGACAAGTATACTTCAGTAGCGTGTAGTTTAAACATAATAAGTAATTACTGTAATTGCACACTTATTAAATAAAATGCTACTTCATTTCATTATTATTCATGAAACGACATAGTGTGTTTATAAATCTAAAAAATAAAGCTGCCAGTACTGATGAAGACATTAAAAGTTTCGCGTTACTAAACATTTACATTAAAATAGAAAATTTTTAAAATATTCTCGAGATCGATTCTAAAATGAGTTTAAAGCAAAATATTTATAAATGTAAATATAATAAAAATCTAAAATGGTCAGTTTATCAGGCGATGTGCATGTGCCTTGTTCAACTAAATATTAACGAGTTGCTAACAGCCTAATACATATACTATAAACATCCACTTCTTGTTAGCGGTTAGAACCAACATAAAACAGGAACAGTTTAAGATGAGAGATGGCAGTTACGCGAAACTGTGTTTGAAAGTATTTACCATCAAGATAAACAGAACACCTTTCTGTGTATATCGAACTAATATTTACTGATATAATCAAATTTCACGTGGATGAAATTTACTTAGAAATGCCCGTGTAAACATTCTAGAGACAACATAACTTCCTTTGTATTCGAAGTATATGTTAACAACTGTTATGCGAATTCGGTACTTTTTGCAGCTTATGACGTGTTCTTTGCTCAGAGTTATTTGGTTTTTGGTGTAGTATTAAAAGTCACATTTATTTTCATAAAAGAATAGAATTCCTGCTTAATCCTGTAAAGAAGACTATTGCTCCCCTTATAAAGCAGTATACTGCGTAATAACATAAGGAAGGCCTTTCTTCGAAACGCCAAAGAAACGTTTTTCGTAGAATTGTTAGTTGAAGCGGAATTATGAATACTTTAAATAACTCCCGTAAATTATAAAAAGAGTAATAAGGTTAGGTGAACGTCATAGCGAAGTCGTTGACTTTATTAGTCGATTTTGGAATCTCCTCTTGGAACAACCAAAGTCAGGGTAACACAGTAACACGATCTTGATCTTGACTGTTCGAGGATTATTATTATTAATTTCTTGAAGTTCACTGTGTCCCCTGGTGTATTTTGTAAGCATATTTCTGCTACTAATTCTAGACGCTAAAGTTAGACGCTAAACAGGTTCATATTATCAAAGGGACCAAATCGACAGCGAAATGTAGCAATAAATTTCACTAGCAAATAGCATATTTATTTAATATTTAAATAGTAATATAACAGTCCAACAAACATCAATTCGTGACACAATTCGTAAAAAGTTTTACACGATTTTGTTATTAACTTAAGATGGTCCGCGAAAGAGTTTTTGAGATATTTTTAATAAACAAAATTTTGTATTTTTGAAAATCTCCTGACCATTTCTAATTTTAAACCTGTACTTGATATGTTTTACACAGTATGGTAATTAACTAACAAGAATTTTAATTTAAATCATAGAACACGTAGAACAAATCACCTCTTTCGAACGCATCCAAGATCATGCCAATCGGATGACAGGTTACAAAGTTACAGCCATTTGAATGACGGTAAAAATTGTGTTGATGTCGTAAAAATATAGTGGAATAAAGAGCAAATATTAAATTTTGTTTTAAACTGGAAAAAATGTGCTGGGACTTACGAATTGATGAAAAAAGTGTATGGTGATGATTGTATGTCTAAAGTTACAGACTATGAGTGGTTCAATCGTTTTAAAAATTGTCATGAAGATTTAAACGATGACGAAAGACCTGGTCGTTCAAACAGTAAAAATCGTGCTGAATTGGTAGAAAAAGTCATGAAATCATTGCTGTCGATGGAAATTTTGCTATGAGAATGTTGGCTGAAGAATTAAGAACAAATAGAGAAAAATTTTCGTGCGTTTTCAGAAGTCAAGAATCAAGACAATGTTGATTACTTTTTATGATTCACTACAAGAAATTTGTTCTAGAAGGTAAAACTGTCAATGGAGAATACTATTTATCAGTTTTACATCGTTTGTGGTCAAGTATTATACGTGTTAGGCCTGAATATCGAGCAGGAAAACAGCTGTTTTCATTGCATGATAATACCGCCACATAAGATGTTAAAAATTCGTGAATTTTTGACTAAAAGAATATTTGCATCATTTAACTCGGACCGTATTCACCTGATATGTCACCGTGTGACTATTTTCTTTTCCCTAAACTTAAAATTGCGATGAAAGGGTCGTTTTATGATGATATTTCAGCCATTCAAGCAGCTGTGACGCAGGTACTAAAGACCATTCCTAAAGATGGCATACAAAAATGTATGCATGTATTGGTTCATCGTGCTAGAAAGTGTATTGAGTGAAATGGAACCTATTTTAAATAAAAAATAACTTCTAAACATAATTTAATGTGTTTTTTTTGTATATCTAAAAAATTTCGTTGTTTAATTGTCATACTGTGCATGTTTTAACGTCTTTACTATATGTACTTGACGTAAAAGAGAAATTATCGTACCAGTTAATACTAAAGCTACTTTTGACGAAGAATTTGCCATATTCAATTTTGGATGACAATCCCGCATTACATAAAAATTAAAAAAACGACAAGAACATTGCAAATATGATTTAATAAAACAAATGTCACAGACAACAACATACGTTGGGCGTATAAATTTATAAAAATAAACGTATAAAAAGTTTCCCCATTTTAAACTTATTAGAATTGTTATTTTTCGATTAACCATCGTATAAATAATCGCATGATTTTAACTTTGTTTATGAAAGGCTCAAGGTAATGTTTTTTGCAATATAGTGTCCATACGAACAAGCGAAGTGGATAATGGATTTACTCAGACGAAGTACTGTAATAAAAATCGGAGTTTACACTGATGTAGTTTACCAGTAAACTAGTAGTAGGTTTATCAATTAACGCATCATATACTTCCAAATAGAAGGTTGACATCTATTTGGAAATCTTAATTCACATTCACAGTACGTATCTAAAGCATTCTGATCACAAAATCAGTAAACAAACATAATATCGATGAATTCTTCGTTGCTGAACTGTATTGGTTTATAACATATTGAATCGATAAGTCGAATTGAACTCGAATTTCTCGTGAACGAAGAGTTTACTGTACAAAATTCGAAGATGTAGATGACATTTTATTTTTCCCTTCCCTGTATAGTATTAGTTATATTTTAGTTTTAATTATTCAGTTCTCCTAAACTATAATAATAAGACTTTTAATTTTAAAATCGTTAACCCTGCTGACGAGACTTAAAAATATTGCTAAGGGAATTTAAACTGTTTTCAATTTGAAGCAAGTTTAACCTTAAATTCAAACGCAAGTTGAATTAATCGCGAGTTACATTCATGGAAAATTTGAATCACAATCGGTGTTAGTGTTTTGCGTGGTTTCTTTTTATAGGCGTTTTATAGGTATATGAGTAAATTATAATAGAATTACGTTGCTGTTAGTCACCCGTGACTGGTAGGTCTTTCTATTATTTCACTGAGATTGTTTCGCATAGTCGCTAATGACAAAAGTTCAGTGTACAATGCTAAAACGTGACGTTCTTTTGTATTGTCAGAAATGTCTTTTTGTTATCTGTTGTTTGCAAAGCAAATGTATCCATACCTTGACTTGAAGTGTAGAGTAAGCAAGGTAACTACACTTCGTTTACCATTTGATTACCATATTTTTTAAACACATTTTTTGTACACGTATTATTAAATATTCATACATCAACCATGGAGCAAATTTCGTTTTAATGTACATTGGTTGAAGTATAGAATTTCATGTACGATGGTAGTAGTTTATAGTTTTAGTGCATGTAATTGTTGAATGTTCTAAATTTAGTGGAAAGAAGAGAAATATTGTCGTTTTTTTACGGCTCGTAAATTGAGGCTTAGGCTTACCTTCCTAATTCGGTGCTCTGGGACTTACGAATGAGATATTGCTCGTAAATTACGTGAAATGTATTTGTCTCCATGATTTATTACCCAATGACGAAATACGCAGCCTAAATTCTTCCCTAATTTTCCTTATCCATTATTTTGTAATATTCGCATTGACATAATCAGAGTATGTAGAGTATATTTTATGACGTACAGATAAATAACTCGATATGTGTACTATTTGCTACAGGCTGTACTTATTTATATTACTTTCTAGTCGGAGGAAAATAATATTCACATGGGGTTTATTTAAACGTAATATGCTTTATGCAAATGTAAATCATTTTCAAGATATTTTTGTTGTTACTGAATATTAAAAATTCAATAAAGCAAGTCCCAAGCATTTCTCATTGAAATTTTTGTTTTCTTTATTAATGTACACCAGCTATAATTATTTATAAATCAAAAGTCTTGTAACCTTGAATGCAAAAGAAATCATTATCACCATCATCTGCTTTTTCTATCCTTTGTAGGATGTATGATGACTCTTCGTACCGTCAGTCCATACGACAGGGTTATTTCTCCTTTTTTTTCTTCTAAGTCCGGCTCTACTACGCGATTCTTTTCATCGCGTCTTTTCTGTTTCTGTAATGTCTGTTCCTTTTTTCTGTTCCCGCCGATCTCAATTTCGATTATAGCACATTTTCGTAAAAATATTCTATTTTGGTTTGCTGGCTTATCGCAGTATTTGTTTTTCTGCGTTGCAGTGTTGCATTTAGCATTCTTTGTTGCATGGATCCATGAACTCTTTTACAACATTTACAACTCACGTTGGAAATGTCGAGGAATTACTAAATGCGAGTTTCCATCAGAATACTTGTGATAGTTATGTAAGTTTGTAATGCCTCTGCGGGTAAAAGAAGCCTAATCAGTAAAGAAAATTTTCTTTTGTGTGTTAAAAATAAATTATTCATCTTGTGGCCTTATTGCAATAGCACGTTCTCGAGTGTTACTGAAAAATTTGTCTATTTTTCGAGCCCGTCTTTCAACATTAGAAAATGTTTCTCTATGAGAACACGAGGAGGAAATCTTCTCCGATATTCTTCAATACTCCTTCTACTGTTTCCTCCACAGAAACCTAACACTAATAACATGTCAACTTGTTCGCTAAATGAGAATTTCCCGTCCATTTCAAAACAATCAGTAAAAAATTACGAAAATCAAATAATTTTATTTTTTGACTATCCAGTTTGACGTCTAATTTCATAGCTAACTGCTGAATTTTCAATCATTTTAGGTAAGATGGATGAAATACGTGTCTTTAGTAATTCGCATTTTTCTTTAAAATGGCGAAGTGTTTTAAAAAATAACGGAAGTAAAGAAGGCTTTAAAATTAAATTCCCCATAAAATAGAATAATAATTTATTAAATTCGCCCACAGGCTAAAACATTCTGTGGCAATTTAAGGGTGCATTATCCCTAATCAATAAAATTCTTTAACTGACCTCTATTTACAAAAAGATAAATGCTGTTAGTACACTCAGAACGTCGAACAAATTTGGGATTCCTAAGTTAAAGTATTGTTGAGATATTATTTTTGAAATTTTATCCTCACATTGAAGGGCTATAACTACTTCTCAAGTGGTACAACTTGGTATAGAGGTAAGTTGGGTTAAATCATCGTATTTTAGTATTCCTTACATGCTCTTACTGTGTGTCAGTTCTTATGCGAATCGCCCTGTATGTGATAGCTAAGGGAGTTATCATGATTGATTTGTTCTGAAGGTGAACAAATGAATCATGATGCCCTTTTCATAATAATTTTCATAAAAAAATAATTCTTTTCATAAAAAATAGTACCGGGGACTTTTTTTTACCAAACTTAGACATTCTCAAATCCGCAGATGGTGGAATTGTAATAATATTACAATCACTTTCACAATATCTCATTAATTTCTCTTTCGCAGCGAACAATGTCAAGCATTCATTACACAGGTTCACAGGTTTATAGTTTGAAATTTAATTTGAAATCAGTCCAGACATATTTTTAATCAGAACGTAATGCCATTTACCGTTTTTGTTCAGAAGCAGTGCATGCATTGGACGTTTACTTAGTGAAAAATAAATTGGTCCTACCACGGTGTAGTACTTTTATCACCTAGCGCATAAACGTTAACACCGATATTATTCAGTTTCAATTTTTTATTGATATCTTTTATTTTTGTTGGGAACTCGACTCCTTGTAAATTCAAGACTAGTATAATGAGGACTAGATGTACTATAGCTGTGATCTACAACTGAATGCATAGTGGCCGTAATGCACCACGCAATATAAGCCTCACCTTCGTTTTTAATATTTAAACAAGGGCGTTTTACAGCTATTTGTTTTTGTAAATCAATACGGGATGAGTCCCTATTGGTGTATACTTGTTTATATTTACTAGCATATACGATATCTCAATGAATGCCTAGCCACTATGTTACGCCTGGAACTCTTCACATTTTTTCTTCAACGATACTGCGGTGGTGATGATGTCATCGACATCATTATCTTCGTTTTTGGCAGCGTTTCCTTCAACGAAGGAAGCGAACAGTTCCTGTTGGATCTTAATTCCAGTAACAAATTTTTCCAGCGAACTCTCCACCAGTCCACAGGTCCTCAACGTCGTGAAGAAAGGTGGGGATATCGGCATTTCTACCACGAGTTATTTTATATGTGGCGACATGTGACTTGAAGTTGTTGGCAACTTCCACAATGCCATCTCCCAAGTCAATATTTTTTATGTTGGCTGCATGTTGCCGTGACCGCAGATGTCCAACATGCTTCGCTTTTGAAGCGAACTACAGGTCATTAACAATCAAATACTTACAAACAATTGTATTAATCCATTAGACACAGTTGCTTTCTTCGGTGGGGGCGATTGACACCCATCGTTAGTACATGTTAAATTTCCGATGAAACACACGTTTGACATATTTTATTGGAGTGAATCTCTCGCACATGCCTCATTCGTCTATTTTTGAATGATTTATCAAAAAGTACGCACTTGAAAGTCATTATTACTTTTTCTCAGGTAAATAAGAGTAAACTGACTACTGAAGCATACGACTTGTCATTTTGTTACACAGAAGTTGCATAATAATTCTTGCGCATATACACGGAACAACTTGCGATTTTTTTGCGATTTAAGCAAACTTCTAACAACAAAAGACTTGTTGGAAGTTTGCTAACAAGTTTTTTCGCACCTGCGCGTTCCGGAAGTTAGAGCACGAATACGTCTTCAATTGCTTTCGTGATTTTCTGTCTGAATACGAAACAACGGACAGGTTTTGCGATTTAAGAAAACTCCATTTACAAAAGCATTCAAGGTTACCGGACACGTACGCAGTGTGAAACCAACTGACGGATTAAATTCAAGGTTAAACACGTGTGTCGATAAAGAAATGCTGATTGCGCAGAAACTACATTCTTTCTAAAATCTCTCACTTCACATTAAATAGAAAATTGAGTGAAGAAACAATATTAAGTTTAGGTAAGTAGTCTCTACTAAATGTTCGTAAACACAAACAATTTACATATTCAAGAACTTATGTATTATTTTAACGCTTTCAATTGTACAAGAGCTAGGCGTTTTGTAGTGATAACTGAAAACATCCTGACTCATTTCAAATCTAGCAGAGTCACTATTTTCTTCCAAATTTATTATAATTGGTTTTTCGAAGACCGCTTCCACATTGTTGGTTGTTGGATTAAAATATCTCTAAGTTTATTATATGGTATATATCCGTTGTATTTAATAGGATGGTAGTTGTTTTCCAGCCATACTATTTCCTCATTTCACTTTTTGTGAGCATCCTAAAGGAAATTTCAACTTAAATGGAATTTTAAATGATTTAAATTCAAAATGTGAAATGCTTTTCCCATTTCCAATTCTAAGCTCTTTTACGTGAAAACGGTTGCTTAGTTGGAAACTTTGTACGTCAATAACTTTAACAGGTCTACGCTGTTCCATTACCTTATTACGATGTAGCGGATTGAAAATAAAGGACAACGCTTTTTTCGTTTCCTTTATTCGCATCCAAAATCGGATTCGTTCCAAGTTAATTCCAATCATTTTGTTGTAATGACTTACGTCATAATACCGTGGTAGAACAGTAGCCGTACTACATTCAATTTAAATAATTTTCTGCACTAGACCGGTTAACGGTCTCTACTGTACAATAGTGTCGTGAAGAATAAGGCAATATAAAATCATTTTCAAAAGCGTTATCGGCTTCCATCTCCAGCTAGATGTCAACGCTGGATTAGTTCACACTCTTTAATTGTTTAGAACAATCGACTACAAATAGCGGAACGTCATGAAATCCATCCAGTTTAGTATATGTTTACCAACTTTGAAACCGTAATAACTTTCTCGAAAAAATATGTACATATTATAGACACTGACATACTACTTTGCTACCATCAATAAATTTAAATTATCATATGGATAGTGTGTTGAATTTAAATATAGTTTAATATTAGTTTTAAAGCGAGGTCTCTCTAAACTCGTAGTGAACTTTGCAGACCAAATTCCTAGTTCCTATTTTCTAAATGGTAGCAATATATGGAGCATTAACGGTTATATGGCATATTCTCCATTCCACGCTCGTTAGAAAAATATTCATTCGTTTCATGCCATCTTCTGAACTATTTCTATAGCAATTCTCATCGTTTCGACTTCTTAAAATTACCAACTCCTGACGTGCATTAATTATGATTTTTTTATAAATGTTTGCTAATCCTAAAGCAAAGCTTAAAGGAATGCTAGTGGAAAAGTGTGGTGTAAGGTTAGTAGTCTATTTATCGCCTTTTTCGCCAGCCAACCAGCTTTCCAAGTCCAAAGCGTTACTCTCGTTGCCGTTATATGAAATGTATGCTTTTATCGTTGACGTAATGCCCGGTTAGGTACACCTACCCACTTCTACCCATTCAACTCGTATCTTATTTCATCGAATATAAATAAGTGTGCGTTATTAACTAATTGAACTTCAATGTAAATATAACTATCGTTCGGATATGTGCATATGTCTTGATGACTTATAGAAATTCGAATTTCATCGTTATGATTAAACTACTGAATGCGTGGGAGGTAAGTATGAAACACTTCGCTCAATATATTATCATCAAAAGCTGTTGAATCATACACGCTCAATATCTCTCATTATTTCTTTATACACTCTTTAAAAATTCTCTATTCGCACGAGTTAGTATTCGCTCATTTGACGATACACTCACTCCAATTCATTTCGCTGTATTTGGAATTGATATTTCATAGGGCTGATTTCGATATACATGTTGCAGCTGCTGGCGATTAAATACAAGTCCCATCTCAAATTCGCTCTAATTCAGGTTTAATAAACTATCTTATTCGTCATGAAAATTTACTGGATTTCCGTTTTGGTCGCGTATATTTAAAGTTTTGTTATTGATACTCCTACGGTTGGTTATAGGCAAATAAACTATATTTTTAGGTTCGATATTTACAGCAAAACCGGGGGCAACTTGGGACGAAAACTCGGGAGGGTATGAGACCTGTAGCTGTCATAAAATGCGCTCATTACAATATTGTATTCTACACAAATACTTGAAACTTTAATGATTTCTATAGCTTGATCGGACTTATGCAACTTATTAGGTTCCAATATAGTGCTAGTGAAACCGAGTATAAGTCCAATACTACCGGGTTTTGTAAAATTCAATTACTATTATAAATTTACTGCGAATCTCACATTTAAACCTTTTGCGATTAAGCTTAAGAATGATGATCACATCACCAGGTTCAATGTTCGGAATGCTGTTGTAGGTAAAAAGACCAATTAATCCTAAAGCATGCGTTAACTCTTCGTTTACTTCACGAAGGGGATAATAGTCCGCGGAGAGCTTATTCCCTGTACCTTTTAATGTAAACGTGCTGCACATGACTAAACTTGTTCTGAACTGTTAACATATTTTAAGGGACATTTCCGTAGAGATTATAACCACAAATATCCGCAATTTACCGCAAGTTTTAATATCTCACATGATTATATAGTATTTTAAGGTTATGACCGAAATAAGTTTCTAGTTCCGTGGGAGTTTTTAAGCTTCCAAAAGAATCAAAATAGTATACAAGTCCTCCATGTTTATAAAATGCTACCTAATAGCGAATACTCGTTACATAGTACCCCCACTTCATCATATTGCCGATGTCGTGGCATTACTGGCATTTTTCTGTTGGTTAGCACACAGAGTACATCTATTTCTAGTGAACATAATTAAAAGTAATAGGTGCGTACACCGCTGAAGAAAAATTATAACTTATCAAGTGGTATTACGGTGGAAGCTCTGGAAGTGATTGCCACACTATAATATTCGTACAATCTTTTGCAGGAAGGTCCGCTCCCATTAGATAAATTATTACTAGACTTATTCAAAAGTTTGAGAAAAGTTATTGTCTCAAGGAGTGTACCAAATGCTATTTAAGAAAGCACTTACCCGGAAAAATCGAAGAGAAAGTAAGAAGGGACAAAATAATTTGTGCTGCTATGGAAGCAGACAACACAAAATCATCCATACGTATTAGCAGGGAATTGGGAATGGATAGTAAAACTATACGAAGTGTTTTGCACAAACCTTGCTACAAGAGCTATAAAGTCGGTAAAAGTCAAGAGTTTTTCCCAAGGATAATATTCGAAGGAGTTTTGTGAGCGAGTAATGGAAAAGACAAATGAGGATGAAAACTTTATTCAAAATATTGTTTTCACCGATGAATCTACTTTTCCGTTGCATGGAAAACACAATCCTGCTGTTATTCATTATTGGTCTCGGAAAAATTTGCATAAAAGTTTTCCTGTTCATACTCAATATCCGCAAAAGTGAACGTTTGGACTGGAATTCTTGGTGACCATTTAATAGGCCCTTTTTTTATTGATGGGATCCTAACTTCCCGGAAATACGTAGAATTGTTAGATACGGCAGCCCGGCACATAATGCGGCTATAGTTGAAGAATTTTTAACAAATTCATTTCCTAATCGCATTATGAGTGCGGAAGAGGATATTAAATGGCCAGCGAGATCTCCAGATTTGAGCTAAAATAATAGAAACAGCTAACCTTCTTACACCTGAAATGCTTTCTAATGTTAGAAGGAATTTCTATGATAGATTAGGTTACTGTTTGGCATCTCAGGGCGGCCTATTGGAGCCGCTATTGTAATTTTTTTAATTTAGTATTCTTTTTTATGTTCAAATGGGGTTTTAAGAATGTATTTTATTTCAGAATATTTTTTTATTTTCCTTTTATAAGAATAGATTTATGTTCCCTTTGTGCAATCAACATTTAATGCCAATAACATTTAAAGGAGGTATTTCTAAGATCTCCGTTTTACCTAAGTAAAAAGGATATTCTCCCCGCACTAAAACTCTCATCGACGTGCCTGATGCGACTGACCTTGCCTATAACCGTTCAACGCACAGGCCTCTCCCCCCAGCACGTATTGCGGGCGTGGCTTAAAATCTGCATGGTACCGGAAAATATCCTCGACCTGTATATTGTACTTTAAACGTAATTGTATTAGCATCGTCGCCCGTATTATTTCTCGTACATTCCCCATCGATACAGACATAAGCCTCTCGTGTTGATAGTGGTGCCTTCACGTACAAAATACCCATGGTACAGTACACAAGAACAGTTGCCCCTGAGGATGAGCAGATTGTGCACACCTTTAAACAACCATGACAACATGATATTGATACAGGTGGTCTGTACACGTGGTCTCCCACCTCCCCTGTCTTATAGTACATGTAACAGAGTGAATGGTTTTCTTGTAATTGAGTCTCCACTCAATTTGCGGAAAACTCCGCAGTTTTCCGCAAATTTTTGCCAATTGCATGCAGGATATCTATATTCAGAGCGATAAAGAATTGAAATTTCACTTTCTTCTTCAGGCTACAACATAACTCGTCTTGATATTGCTTTCACTTGTCTATGTAATAAGTTTCAAATTTCTTGCAACGGTGACGACGATTACGTTTGTCACCGTCGACGATTATTCGTTTAGATAAACCGTATATATTAATTTGCGATTTAAGTTTATAGAGCTTCTTTATACGTATGCACAATAATTTTTTAATCGTCTGCTGTAGTCGCGCTTATCTTTGAGCTCATATGTTTCCTACGCAAACTTTTATCTGATCTGGGAAAAATATTAGAACTTCGTAAAAATATTCTTGATATGCTGATGGCCATACCGCGTCCCTCGTTGAACCGTAATTAGCCGGATTACCCAACATCCGTTCCAACTATGTTTCAATTATTTCACTATCATATTTGAACGCTGCAATCGATCTTATAATTTCATTGTTATAATTAGCGAAACCAAGAAATTGGAGTCTACGCAAACTATTGTCAATGAGACGATGTGGCAACTTCTTCAATTGTTCATAGCCAGTCATAGAAAGGGTCATCATAGAATCGTCATGTGAGGCCAGTCATGTGAGGAACGGCCTTTAACAACTTTCATGAAACCACAGCTTAATCAAATGTCTTTAGTTGGTGGTTCAGCAGTAGTTTCTACTTCCTCTTTACAAACCTTCGATTTAAAGTAGACGTCTATTGTCAATTGCATGCCCAACAACGTCTCCCACTCGCTTGGCGTTAATTGAACGATTATTTTCGTACTTGCCGGAGCTATCTTCACAACCCAACGATTTGTTATTCAGTCCATATTGTTTTTCGTTTATTAATATGTACTCATGCGCTATTTCCCTTTGGAAACTAAGCAGCATGTTTTGCAGATAATTTGAAGGCTGAATAAATTCACTTTCCTTTGATTCGCGCATGTCGCTAGCTAATTGTGATGGTGATACTTCCGATTCATGGTGAATTTGTTCATGCAAAACGTTTATAAAATTCGACTTTTCCTTCTGTTTCATTGTCAGTTTGTTTGCATAAAGCGTTTTCCAAGACATTCAAATTTCTTACACTAATTGCTGTTGCTCAACATACTCTATTGATACATCTTACTCTATTGATACTTTGTAAGCGACTGATTGAAAGTGATTTTTTTACTCATCTTCGTTCACATCTACCCCCTCCCTCACTTTTCCTTCCCTCTATCTCTATTGCTTGAAAAAATAAACCTTTAATACACCTTTCTCATTGTTACGGTTTTTTTATGAAAAATGCAGCACACATCTTACTGGTTTCCTATTTTTCATTAATCTCAGTTATGATCATCCTCATCTTCCATCCCTCCAACTGGAGAAACCTCAATTGAATGGACAAAGACTAAATCCTCGAAATCATCAAAATTACGATATACCTTCCATCCCTTATCATTATAGGTATAGTAGTAAGCGAATTCCGAAGTCGAGCGAAGACGTAGAGGGAAGGTGAATAATATACCTCCATCTTTGTCACCGTTAAAATCATTCTCTATTAGCTCTTCAGTAAAGTCTTTCCGCTTCATATATACCTCCCAAGTACGCATGTAGTCCGTCATCTTACTTCTGCGCCTTTTTTACAACTAGCACAAATCGGAAAATCTTTGACGACAGCATCTGAACATGTCTACTGCGCAGGTCGAAGACGTGCGCAATTGCGCTAGTAATTTCTGATTTTGCGATTTAAGCAAAATCAGAACGGTCGAACTTTGCGTAATATCGAAAAGTACTACATCTGCAAATTTCAAGAGCGCTGACGCAATACCCTTGCGTATATCTAAAAACTGCGAATTGTAGCCTAAATTGTGGACTAAATTGCGAAGTTTAGTTGACAACAATAAAGCTGGATCCCTAAAGTTTTACGTAAAAAGTTGTCGATTCTAGTACTAAGAGGAACCTTTTGTCTTTGGGCTCCCGAAGATGCCGATTTTGTTGGCGAAACGCGCGTGGAGGAGTTAATCTATTGTTTTGATGAAGTGTCAACTATTGTTAGTCACTGGTAAAGTGACTAACTTGTTACTAAACCAAAGGTTCCAAATCTACAATTTCCCTTGCTCTGATTGGTCGATCCGAAAAATGGCTATTTGATCGGTTAGTTTGGGTTTCCTCATCACTGAAGTCACTGAAGTCAAGTGAGATTGTGAAGACAGTGGAAAAGAGAACGAGAGCGACGAAAGTGACGAGAAAGCAGAAAACTAAAATGAGGACGGCGGAGAAGAGAATGAGGGCGATAAAAACGACGACAAAGAAGATAAAAAAACGAGGGAGGTGAAGAAGAGGATGAAAGGGACGAGAAACGAGACAACGATAACAAAACAGAAAAAGGAAAGGAAAATTTCTAAGAAGAGGAGAGTGAAGCAGCTAGTCTCGATTTTTCCCAAATCCAAATTGACAACGATGATCGGATTTTAAGTCTACAAATTGAAGGCATGAAGTTGATGGACATACGAGAAATTTTATCACGAAGACCGAAAGCCTACGATGAGAAACAGATTCATAACGACTACAAAGTAGAGAGGATTCACGTTTTGCTATCTAGGGGCGACGCCGAGAACCAGAGGCAAACGCTACTCCTCCTAGATGCTACCGTTGAGAGAACGTTCAAGAAGTGTAAAGAAATGTAGAGTAGTTTTTAAGTCCTTGTCTCTGTCACTCCCGACGGTGCTAACAAGATGCTGCTTTGGTCAGGGAAACGCACGTCGAGCAAAACTGTTCGCTTTTGGTGTAGTGGTGACACTGTACTTTATAAATACATCTAATATGAATGTTTTTGTTGACTAATACAGGCTACATTTTATAGATAGTACCAAAAGTCTGGGCATCGTTGTTAAGCAAAGCCACAAAGTCAGGATGCATATTAGCTACCCTCTCGAAAGACCACATTTCCGATGAAAATTATTGTATTGCAGCAAGCACCTCTTGAATCGCATATTAAAAGCTCGTTGATGTAATTCTCTACTATCTCCGCAAAAGTAATACGCTCCTCTGTTTGAAGTCCTATACCTACTAGTGAAAACTACTCAACCCGCAAAATTGAAATAAGGTTTGTTACAGTCCATATATATTTCTTGATACCTTACGAAAAACATCATATTTTTCTGCTTCGTAGTTTATAGGCAACGTACCATGAAAGAAAAAAGGTACTAGTTTTTAGCGTTTCCGAGCGAACAACATTTTTTTAAATGAATTGTTGGCTTGTTCCTTCTTTTTCTTATTATTTCACGTGCCTTTCTTCTCCTAATTTCTCCCTCTTTCTCTCTCTCTCTTTCTCTCTCTCTCTTTCTCTCTCTCTTTCTCTCTCTCTCTCTCTCTTTCTCTCTCCCATTTGTTATGTTTTTTCCCGTGTTTCATTCCTTCTCTCTCTACTTCTCATTCACTTTCTTTTTCTTAAGAATCGATTAGAACTGCTCATCCAATACTATTTGTTCGTCGTGCTGATTAGATTCTTTTTTATCTATTTGGTTATTTGGTATTATAGCTATATATTATTAGCTGCATTATTCATAATTTTCAAATACCCTTAAGGGTAAGTAAATGTGTTATTATTATATTGACAACATTTTGTATCGAAAAAAGTACACAAACAAAACAGTCTCCACTGTAGTTGTTTCAGAAAAAAGTGATCACGTGAAAATGGAGGATCATATTCGCCAAGATATTTAAAAACAAACTCGATAATTTGAAGAATTCAAAATACACAGAAAGTGTCACACCTGTATATTTATGAGATATATATGATATATGATATGAGATATATATGAGATAATTCAATTTCAGTTGCCCTTTACTGAAAAATATCCAAAGTTATATAATTTTAAACATTTACGACTTAACCTAGTATTTTTCCACGTACGCGCCTTTAACAAAAAAAGACTTTTACCAATCCACACCACGCCTAAGACAGTTAAACCATGCACTTGTCCAACATACGGTAAGGTACGGTAAGGTATTTGGTTGCTATAGAAACGAATCGCTCAAGAGTTGCGTAAGAAGGTGCATGACCGAAAGCTGCAACAGTAAAGGCGTTTTCCTTGAACTTATTGTTAGTAGAAACTAGGATGCCGACAAGAATGCACGACCTACCAAGTAGGCAACCACGTGACCATATGAGAGAACGTTATGTAATCGTAAACAGTTTGGCAGTTTCATAGCGAATACTTCAACACTTAATTCGGACAATTTTAATCAGTACTTTTATTATCATTAATCTGAATAGTTTGTGCTGAATAATATATGAATATGTATAGGCATATAAAAGCTCAAATTAGAAAAATTGAACACATTGTAAATGAATGAAACGTTAAATTAATAAATACTTTTATTTCTTTATTTTTTAATTCAAAATATCCTTGATGGACTTGTGCATTAAGGTTGAACGCGAAACAAAACAACTTCTAAAATCAACAAAACGATTACTTTTTAAAATATCGGATATTTTCAATTGCATCATATTTTTACATATTTTTGTTTTGGGAATGTTTGAGCGCAATAAAACCTTCTCTGGAAATTTTTTTATGTTTTAGGGTGTTGGCATAAAAACGTACGATACCATCTTTATATTCTCTTCTTTTTCTTCTTCGTCACTGTTCTGCAAAACTAAGTTTTCATATACAACTTCATTTTCTTTCCCTTTCCATTAAAATTTTCCTTAGTTAGGAGTGTTCGAAACAAATTAATAAAGTCATCATCTTGACTTTTAGATTGATTAATTTCATTAACATTCCTCGAAAATTCTGCTAGAGTTGCCAGGGGCAATTTAAGGATCATTGAACTTGGATTTTTTAAAACTTGCTTTGGCATAGCAGTTTTGAAGCACAGCAGTTTTGGATTGCGTTGGAAGTTACCTTGTCCCAGGCCGTTTCAATAAAATAGAGAGTTTATAAAAATGTTAACCGTTTTAGAATCGTTTTGAAAAAATGTTTGAAAAAATATGTTTTACAATCATTCCATGTTAAAAAAACTTCAACAATTTTTTTTTAAATATGCTCTCGTCCGCTTGCTGACACACAGATGTGATGTAAGAGAGTAAAATAGAAAATAGCTATATTATTTTCTTTCGTAATAATATACATTTTGGTGATTTTAGCTTTAGAAGAAGGGAACAGAAAATATAATTATTCTTTTTAATTTCCTTTAGATCAATCCTCATTTTGTATACCATTGGAAAATTTGATATCTGCAATTTTTTTCGAGAAAAGTCATCGTAAATAATTCGCTATCGAATTATTCTCCAAAATATAACTTCAATATTGAGGGAAATGATTTGTGTACTCTCCATGCACTTTGGTAGTCCGGAGAGAGCAATCAATAGTTTGTTAATAACTAATGGCTAATAATAGTTGGCTAATAGTTTTTACAATTGGTCTGTAAGCTTAATTCTTCTGTAAGCTTAAGTTAAATTCGAGTCGGCAACTAAAGTAGTGTATTTGTTACTTATCTTTTCCGTTTTGACATTTTCTGCCCTTACCACTTAGTTTCTTATCGTAGTGATAATTTCATTTTACATACATTCCCTCTCACTTGTAACATTTTTTGATGTGCGGTTGCAAGTCCCGCTGTTTGCATAGTATTCATAAATGAAACCCAATTATATGGCACAAATTATTTCGTTTTTATCATTACTTTATTAACAATTCACAGTTTTCGACATAAACGTACCATTTATTATGCAGATGTAAACTAACATTCTAAAGTTTAAAATGATTTATAAAAACTATGAAAAATATCAGAATTAAAGTATTTTATTCAAAGTAATAACAATAATGATCTTGCATCTCATACATATTGTAATCGATATCGAAAAATAAGCATATTTTTGGGAAAACTTCAAAGCAAACGTTTAAAGCTTGCAAAATAACGATTTTGGCTTACATAACTTATCAAGGCCATGTTAATATCGAACATTAGTACCAGATTATAGTTGAAATATAATACCAGAATAACTTCGAAATTATGAATTATGAACTTTGGAGATAACTGGATCGCGAATAATGGACCAATGAGATCACCACTCCGGTCATGTGATACGACGTCAGTAGATTTCTTTTTTAGCGCACACGTGACAGAGACATTATACAAAAATACCAGTCGTAATATTAGCAACTAAGAGAAAATATCGACAATATGCTAATCCACTTTCAAATATTCATAATCCAATTACTAGGTGCAATTCATGTGTCGCAAGCAATGGACATTAATTCAAATATTTGCTTTGTTTTATTGTTGTTATTCTTTAATTTTATTTTGGTGCTGTATGTCGCCATAAGGTTGACCTCAAACTTGTTTTCAAGAGTGGTGCTGCGATTAAGCAATATAGACTATTGTAATTATCGTTATTATTATTACTGCAACATTGTAACCTTTTGTTTAATGATACAATTTTCGTAATTGATTGGGTTGTTTTCTATTTCCTAAAAAAAATACTTCTTCCTTCATTTCGAAATTCTCTATACGTTCGTTTGTTAATTGACCATAAAAAAGCAATAATTTAATGATACTATATACTATTTTAAAAAGCAAATATTTAATGATGATTATGATCTCCTAATCTATTATCTGTATGATAAATCAATGTGATGATTGAATGATAATGTAAATTTGAATCTAAATATTTAATTTCAAATTTAAATTTTAGTATTTTGGGAGTCTACATGAGACCCATGTTTTTATTATAAATAGCTTCCTTGCGGTTATAAAACCTATTATCGCGCATAACGAGATTATAATTTCGGTAATTTCTAAAGTCTTTAAAAAGCAATTTCGCAGAACCTTAGACTGTTTTATAGCAAAACAATCTTTAGGATTATCTTAAAGTGCTTAAAATTACCTCAATTGCCAACGATTTAGCAATTTTGGGTTGCTATATATGTTAATTTAATAATAAGTTAATTTCTTACGTTGTTCAAATTTCATACCGGATAATCGGTGACTTTCTGAAGGGAGGAAAATTATTTAAACTGTTTTTTCATACGTAGGCAACAATACAATTTCATAGCTCAGTTTTACCGAAACATTCTTTTTAAGAAGATCACTTAAAGTTTTTATTCAAGTAGGTAAGTTTTATCCTACATATAATGATTTCAATTATTGAACCATTTCAAATTGTATGATATTGGATTTTTCAGTTTACTATTGATATTGGGTTTTACTATTATAATTTCTATTACTGTTTTTAGTATCGGTGAAAGATGTTTTTAATCGTTTCTGATAGTATTAACTTGAATGGCGAAACGTGCTGCGACTGGTTATTTTTCGGTTTTGGTATAGTGGTGATAATATTATTTAACTTTGTTACTAAGCCAAAGGTTCAAACTTCACAACTTTAATTATTTTCCACTCATCTCAACTTTCTCTTTCCTACTTGACCCCAATCAGTTCATTCAGTTTTTCTACACGAATGTCATATTTTCACTATAGTTGTTTATTGGTTTCTGAAAGTAGTCAGCCTTTAATATATTTCATCTCATGCTTTCATTTTTTTAAAAGCAAGATATGAAATATTGTATAATATGTAAGTATTAAATATTGTGCTTTCTCCATTGATGAATATGTGTCTTTCTTGTTTCCTTCTCCTGCAAATTGGATTTTTTCTCTCACATAATTATAGAGTCGCTCTGGGTATTCGTAGGAGCCAATTTTCTCCTTAACGAAAGCATACATCAAGCAAACAGATCTTCCACCTTTTCTTGTTCTATCCTACAGTCTATCTCGATTTCTCTATTTATTTTCCCTTCTTTCTCTCCGTTGATTCCAACCCCATGTTCCTACTACCATATAATGATCGGATAACTTCGTTTTTACAAACGGAGTTAGCCGACTGTTTTTACTGTTCAAACTGTTTTTACTAATAGCCTTGATATTCTCTTTTAGTTGATGTGTGGTATGTGTGTGGTATATACACTGAGAGGCCAAATTATTATGGCCACCCCCTCCAATACAATGTTGGACCACATTTTGCCCTTAATATTGTATGGAGTTTTCTTGGCATGGACTCTATGAGATGTTGATAGGTGACATGAGGAATTTGAGACCATATCCGATGAACTGCACTTGCCAATTTCTTAAGATTTGAGAGTACCGGATCCAGCTGCCTGATGCCCCGTTCGATGGTATCCCACAGATTCTCAATTGAATTGAGATCTGATGATTGTGCAGGCTAATTAAGCAAGGTTAAACAAGGTTAAGCAGGCCAATTAAGCAAGCTCTGTTATGTTCTTCGATCATCTGAGGACAATGCCAGCATTAACATAACAGGATGTACTTGATCTGCGATAACACTTAAATACCCTTGGGCGGTTAGACGTTGTTCCACAGGAATCAAAGAACCCTTACAATGCCAAGAAAACATCCCCCAACCCATAATATTGCCTCCACTAGTTTGGAGTTATGATCGATCTGGTTATAAGTGTCAAGTGGACCTAATAATTTGGCCACTCACAAGTAGATAATACTAGGGAAGTGTCATGCGGCGATTTTCCTGAATCTTGGCATACAAGCAGTACATGGAAAACTATTGGACACGTATATCGTTGTATCGGCCCAAAAACTGTTTGAAGGGTAGAAACACCCTTATCGATTTTAAAGATACTTAGGTTCTACTATCTTACGAATTATTTTTACGATTGTTGCGAAATCAGGTATCTAAGGGTTTTTGGAGTAGCTGATAACGGATCTGAAGTCCATTTTTAAGAATTCAAAATGGCGGATACAATATGGTGGTCGCACTTTTTCAAAAGTTTTACATCCTGTCAAAAATGAGCAGAACTTTGCTGCGAATTTGTAGCAAAAAGGTCATAATCGAAAATTACCCCTAACAGTAACTAAACTTCGAAAATCATCACTACAAGTAGTGGTGCACGTAAAAATCAATCCCTCCTTAGCGTTACCAAGGATGAACGACGTGAACGTGATAGGGTTAGCTTCGGTCGCTTACTCGCTCCATTCGCTACTGTAAACTGCTCCTTTCACGAGTTGAATTTTTGCCTTTTAAAAGCTGTGGCTGTTGTTGTTTCTTTCGATTTATGGATTTAAAGTACCTGTAAAGATAATGTTGATGAATCCAAGAAACATTGTTCTTGTATTGCAAAGAAGTTTTAATCCTCCTGAATGTGATGTGGATTCAGTTATTACAAACGAGGAAAAACCTTTGCAGCTAATTTGGAGAATTTGATTAAAGAAACTATAGATGCACAGATATTTGTCGAAAGCGTTGATACTTTAAGCTTTAATGAAGAAAGTGTAAATCTTGAAGCAATTCCTTGTGATGAGGTTTCTGAAAGTGGCTTCTACAATTTTGGCGATTCGTGAAAACAAAGTCTTTGCCTTTAAAGACAGTTCAGCACAGATTTAAGAAAGTTTCTGATTTGAGGTTATTGTATAGGTGGGAGGAGCAAATTAAAGAAGGCGGCTCCAGAAATGAAAAATTATTACAAATTTTGAAGTATGTTTTGGATCAATTCATAATTTCCTCTGAAAGATCGCTCTCTATTCATGACATTGATGTAACAAGATGGCCTTTACGAGCTAGAGAAAAAATCAATTTGTCACCGACATTATTTACTGCTTCCACATTTTGGGTACATGATTTTAAAGTGAATCATGGAATTGTATCGAGAAAGATAAATAAATTTGTGACTAAAAGACAAATATCGTTAAAGGAACAATTAGTACAAGCACCAAGCGAATTTGTTTCTAAAGTAATATCAGAGATCACGTTGGTAGGTGAAGACAATGTCTGTAATTCAAATCGTTGAAGGTCGAGTGTTTAGCGCAATCTTTAAATACTTTGACGCATAGCTATACCATTCAGCCAATCGTTTCTGCCAATGGAGATTTAAAATCACCTTTATAAATAGTCCTGCAAAAGGCTGGTGGTGAATTTTGACCATTAATTGGTCCAAATTTGAACCTTGCCATTAATTGCTTCAGAATCGTTTTTTTACCAAACACCGAGGCAAACTCTTTCCTCGGTTCCTCTTTTGTTAGATTCTTGAACAGGCCAGGCTGAAAGAAAGTTTGACAATATTGATAAAGACAGTAAAAAAATCCAAATGTTTACTATTCCCCCTGAACAACTGGTATAATTCTGCCGCTGGACGTTTGCATTTTTAGACCTTGGAAGAATTTTTTAAGACAATTTTATGATATTGTCATACTGTATAACTATGATGTAAATTTACATTTAAGAAATAACATCCTCAAAATACAATCTGACAGCGAAACCACTGCAGATTTCTGTTTGAAAAACTGCAATAGCGCATATGAACTCCGCAATGATATTGCAATAATTCTTTGCAACACTAATAATTGCAACACTTCTTTGCCGCAACAAACGCTAACTCTCCACACT
>JAWQRM010000358.1:0-23716 GCA_033557675.1 Coptodactyla brooksi
ATCTATTACCGTTTCCGAGATCCCCATGATAGACATTCTTATCTTGGACATACTGTATATATATATATATATATATATATATATATATTAATTAATGTTTAAAGTTTGGCTGTAGAATCATTTATTTCATAAAAATGCAGAGAATAATACTATTCTACTGAGCAATCATTATTCTGCTCGCATAGACCCTATATTATTGATAAATTTTAAATTAAACGCATTATTTGTTCAGTTTTTTTATATTTCTATTTAAATATAGAGTAGACAACATCCCGTGAAATCTGGAATATGACATCATGCAAATGTGCGCTGCGACTCTTCCGGCATGATGTTGGACACCTTTTCCTTCAGGCAATCTCAAAGCAAGAAATTTAATATTAGATCACATGATCTCGGTGGTCAACCTTGATGATAACGCAGACAAGTTTTTTCAGCATCTAAGACGTGGGAAGATGGATGAAAATGAAGTTTTCTTGATTTAGTTTCTTGAAAAAAAAGTATTGAAAACCAAGTAATATTTTGATACCCTTCTTGTAGTACGAGGCACGTTCAGAAAGTAAGTGCACTAGATTTTTTTGGAAAAAGTGTATTTGAAAATAAATTACAGGATATTGTTCATAAACATCCCGTTTAATGCAATGCCATGTGATGAGCTGTGGCACAAGATTCTTTATGGCTTCCTCGGAGAACTCTCCCGCCAGCTCCTTCCCCCACTTCAGAACCTCTTTCTGCACCTGTTCGTCGGTTGAAAATCTCATTCCACCCACGTCTGCCTTCAGGGAGGAGAAAAGATGATAATCTGAAGGCGCCAAGTCAAGGGAATACGGTGCTGTTTCAAAACTTCCCAACCAAATGAGTCCCAGAGCGCCTTAGTGGCTAAGGCTGCATGAAGACGAGCATTGTCTTGCAACAAGCACACTCCTCTCGTCAGCGTTCCCTTCCTTTTGAACTTTTTTTGGGTATCACAATATCGTTGTGCGTTGATGGAATCCCCCTGAGGCAGACATTCGATCAAAATGATGTCTTTTCAGTCCCAAAATACTGAGGCCATGATTTTTTTGCCCGAAATAGTGGTTTTGAATTTTTTGGTAGATGGGGAATTGGAGTGACGCTACTGTGACGACTGTCACAATAGAGTTCAATGTCCAATTCAAATCTCGGGGGTGCTATTGACCCGATCTTTTGTGTGCTGCTCTGTTAGCTGTTTTGTGACAAATCTTGGGCAGTTTCCGGTATCCTAGTGCTTCTGTGAATGTCTCATATAAGACGATATTGGAGAGTTGTAGAAACATCGCAGAAATTTTATCCAGTGTCAATCGGCGGTCTACACGAACAGTTTCCTTGATTTTTCGCACCAACTCATCAGTCAAAATGGAAGGTCTTCCACTCCTCTGTTAAACTCCATTAAACTCCCTACACCACTTATACACACTCATTCTATTCATAAAACCTTCGCCATAAATCGTTTTGATTCGCGAAAAAATTTCGGTAGGTGTTATTCCTTCCGCGAGTAGGAAGCGGATCACAGCATGTGATTCGCACTTGGCGGGATTTCTTACAGACATCTTTCACGCAACTTGACTACAACGTGAGTTTATGTACTAGCGTGTTCCTGTAATGCTCGCTATGGTCACAAAATCCTCCTCTACCACTCAGCGTTGCCAACCCTCAAAAAATAAAAAACCACAGCAAGTTGTGGTCACAGTACATTTACTTTATGAATATCTCTCATAACACACAGAGATGAAAAAATGTCACTTAATTAAAAACGATACTTGATATAAAAAAACAATTTCAAACTAATTGATTATCAGATGATACAGAACAGTGATGATCATAATTTAACTTTATTGTTAATATTGATATATACAGGTATAATGCAAAAGTTTGAAATACTTTCAACTTTATCGTAACTAATATTATTACGACAACTTCGCCTTCTTATTACTAGGTTCATCCTCTTGTCCATTGGAGCTCAAAATAGATACAGGTTGAGTCTTTTTATATGCTGGTGTAATCCAATAAGGATTTTCCTCTGCCTCTTTGGCGTATTTCAATATAGCCTCCCTAGGATCTTGATCATCATCAACTCTCTTACTAAGTCCAAGATTCCTTATTACGTAACTACTAAGGGTTCCACCACTGGAAGCAACTCTGCCACCTTGACCAGACGTGATTGGTAAGTCAGGCCTCCTAGATTTGATTGGATCTAATCTATCTTTTTCCATTTGCTTGCGGCTGGTTTTCCGCCGTTCTTGCCTAAATAAAGGTAATGCATGCGGAGTGATAACTTGCTGAGAACTAACAATTTCTGCTTGTTGTACTCGTCTCTGGCTTTTGCTTGCACATAGTGTAGCACCTCTAAGACTGCGCTTGTCATCATAGTAACATTTGATCACACCTGTGCCATTGGCAGCAAACACCTGATTTAATTTTGGATGCCAAAGAACTTTAATAACATGTGATTCTATTTTAGCACTTTCTAGGAGGTCAAGTCCATCCGTCTTGTAGAATAAGACGTACCCACAGGTTTCTCCTGAAATGTAGAATAACAAAATTAAAATATTTTATGCTACTATCTTGTTTTATTTCATGTTCAAAATGTTGTTTAAATTATCCCTAAATGATTGATATTTCAAAAATGTTATTCATCAAAATTTTATTTTAATTGGTCCAGAATTGTGGAAGTTATAAGAATTTTCATGGGACAGGCGACAGGCGAACAGTTGACACGGTTCGTGTGTATAGGGCTGCTGTTCGATTGTCCAGATATACTATCAAAATTTATAGGAATAACTATCAGATATTTCTTCAATTATTGTAGAGACAGCTGTAGAGCATAGAAATTAGTTTTCGTTGAGCAATACTGATCAATACGCAATAATGTTTTGTTCAGAAATGTGTGAATAGTTAATTTTATAAAGACTTTTTATTTAGAAGGGTGGATAGTAAAACTGCCAAAAGAACTTGTATATCAAATGACAAAGATGGAAAGGACAAGAGGTAACCTCTTAATCAATTTCAAATAAGAAACGTAAAAGATAAAAAGGTTTATAAACTTAAAAACATTAACTGCAAGTTTTGAAACATAAAATTTAAAGAAAGAAACAAGTGAGGGTTGGTTTTCAATTAGTAGTAGTCTTGTCCATTAAAAATGCCTACGGGATGACTCGAATTTTGTTTTGCAACAGCTTCTTGGTGTTGCTGAGTAACAATGTGAGAAATATTCTTTCATTTATTAATACCGTCCAATTTTTTTAGTCCTTTTACCACGTTGTTCTTAAACGTATGTTAACTGCTACAAAGGCTATTTGTGAATCACCAATGAGAAAAAGCGGTCAATAATTAATATTTAATAAACAAGAAAATAAATGGACCTCAGAGCAAGGAATTCAATCTATGACCTCTACTTTGATGACTTATGAAGGCCTCTTCGCTCTTCAAAAAATTATCCTCTTGTTTCTCCCATTCAAAACCCAAACAAGTATCTTGGAAAAACAGATAGGTTTAAGTTGTCTTTATAGTCACATCTTTTATTGGCTGTTACAAAAATAAAGAGTAATTGTGACAGATTACTTCAAAAGTGAAAGTGAATGAGATATGTGAAATATTTAATTGATAGATGAAATGTCAAAATTCGAATTGTATTGGTAGTGGTGATAGCAAAACCTTTAAAGCCGCTGTTGAAAACAAATCTTCTGACAAGGGTCTAGTAAAGAAAAAATGTACGGACACAAGACTCATATTGACTGCAAAATTAATTGACGACATGAATACTATTATGGTTGGACACCCATAGAAATTCCACTTCAGTAGAAGAAATAATAGTATCTATATAGACAAAGTACCAAATCACGATTATTGATTAACCGTCATTTTGCAACATATACATTTTTTCTGCACACCTAACGGAAACTCTACTTATACACTTGTAGAAATACTTATTTTTTAATTTCCGATTAACCCATACAGAGGAAAACTAAGAGTCATGCAAAAACACTCAGCAGAGAGAATTTCAAGACTCCAAAAATAGTTTATAGACAAGAGTGCTTCACCACATTTTGAATAATGAAAAAATGTATATATTTAATGTCAGTGAATCAATCCAATCTGATTTTAACACTTGCAGTGTATGATAAAAGAGAAGCACGGCCCTGATCATACATGTGCTACTTTTTGTATTGTGTTATGTATTTTTTTGATTGTACTGCACTTGTATTTTCCTATACAATAACAGAAGTATTGAATTCTAACACTAACCTTTTCTAGCAGACGTTACCGTAACCACCGCTTTATCATTTGGTCCGAAAATGGCATCTGTAGTGTCATACCTTGTGTATAAATCATCAACTTCATGTACAGCTTTCTTAAAGTTCCTTATGTCCCACAACTTCATAGTGTCATCACAACTTCTTGTCACCAACTGACTTCCAATATGTGAATATGCAACACTAGTAACTTCTACAGGTTGATGAGCTTTTCTCAGCTGCAGAGCAGGTGCCACGGTACTTTTTCTTAGATCCCAAATTTGCAACGAACCATCAGCACATCCTAGTGCAAATGCTTTCCCATCCTGACTATAAGAACATGCCGTAGGTGATACTTTTAAACCATTTTGGGCACGGCATTTAACAATATATTTATGAGACTTTCCACCATTCATAATATCCCATAATCTAGCTGTACCATCACTGGATGTGGTTAAGAATTCGTCTCGGTTCGAAGGATTCCATCCACCAGCTAATAAACCTGCCGTGTGGCCTTTAGTTCTTGCTTGATCTGTGATGTACATATCTCCTTTGACAGTTTCTATTTGTTCAAATCCATCCCTATCCAAAACTTTTGCTTGACCAGCACCAGATATAACAAGAAGCAAATCTCCTGTTCCAGAATAATGTAAACCTCTTATTGGATGGTTATCACATGGTTGCAATGTCCTAAAACTTCTCATCGCAGAGTCCATGCCTGCAAAGTCCCAAAAGCAAACATCATAATCAACAGAGCCAGATGCTAACCGTGCACCACTTGGATCCACACACATCGCCGTTATTGCTTTGCTACCATGTTTCATCGTAGCTTCATGAGTTAAAGGTAAAATTAAATCATCTTGTTCATCTTCATCTTCACTGCTAAAATCATCAACTGCTTCTCTTGATATTCTTTGCTTTTTTTCAGGTTCAGAAGGTAAAAAGTCTGAAACAAAGAGTTGTTTAATTTGCCTAATAAATTTTAAATAAGGTATTTTTTATTTAAAATGTATTAAATTACCTTTTGGAATAGGTGGTCCAATTAAGTCATCATCATCGTCGTCATCATCCTCTTCCTCCTCGTCAGGTACTATACTTATTGAAGTACTTGCTGCAGTTTCTGCAGTAGACTTAGTTATTTCTCTTGCCGTTT
Source organism: Coptodactyla brooksi (assembly GCA_033557675.1). Taxonomy (NCBI): domain Eukaryota; kingdom Metazoa; phylum Arthropoda; class Insecta; order Coleoptera; family Scarabaeidae; genus Coptodactyla; species Coptodactyla brooksi. The sequence goes on from JAWQRM010000358.1 coordinate 5,401, forward strand.
TTGTGACCTCCTTTACCATTTCCTGTTAAATAATTTAAATTAAGTATATATGTACATAAATTAAAACTGCATCTTTAAGTGAAATCATTGATTCTGTAATGCCTTTCACAGCATAAATAAAAAAAAAACGGAACTGAGAAGGAAAGTGAAACCAAATAAGTAATTTGCTATTTAAAATAAAACTGTCAAGAAAATATTTTGAAGCAATTATTGATGTGCTATGCAAACAATACTGAACAATTCAGGAAAACTCGTTTAAAAATATTTTTCATAAATAGAATATATAGTTGAGATATATTTTATTCCTGAACAGTTAAAACAATGAGTGGAACTGAGCTCATATGTAGGCTACATGCAATTATTAAAAATGGTAGGAAATGGAATATATGAGGAAGACCATACAGACGGAGAAAGATGTCTGAAAAGACTCCTCTGCATAACATCAAGTATTGGCGTCTGTGTAATGTTAGCTAGTCGTGTTTATACAGTTGCGTGTGCACTAGATGAACAACTGGTAGGAAGTATGTTCAGACAAAGGACCCGCAATAATTATATAGGAAATTGGATCTCGGTGAAATCGGGTAATTTTGTAATATGTTGTAGCTTATAACCTATTGAACAACAAATGCAAAACTTTGGAAGTCTTGCCATTTCCAAAGGTCGGCAGTCTTTACTAAAGAGATTTGTTCCTGATACTATTGGTTTTCAGGCCACAGCACTTGTAAAGCATCACAATGAAGAAAAAACGTTAGATATATTGTGAAAAAAAACATTTAAAAATAAAACAAAAAGTCAGAATTTTCATTACATCTAATTTTTGTTCATCTTTCTAATCGTTAAATAGAAAGAACAATAAAAACTCAGCAACACAGAAGTAGTTAGTGTTTCTACAATCGTAGCATTTAGAAGTTGGCTGTCTATAAATATTAAACAACCGAAAGTAGCAGTCGATATTTCTTATTATAATAGTTGGGATTCTTTTCGGCGTGCGAATGCGTGTCAAGAGTATGCCAAGAGTAGGGATAAGGTACTCGCGCAAACGCTAATTTTTCATGTTTGACTGGCTGTAGCTCAAAAACTATCCATTATTTAGCTTTGTGCCCATTACATTTTTGTTCAGTAGGTAATAAGCTACAACATATTAAAAAATTACCTGATTTCACCGAGATCCAATTTCCTATATAATTAGTGTGGTGTACTTTAATTGAGGTTTGGTTCACAAAGTCACATACACACCAATGGCAACTGAATGGCAGCAAACGAAGTTGGTTGTTCACTAAATGCATATGTAAGATTAAACATAGACCACTGATTGTATATGCACTTCTAAGTATTCGGATACAATTGTAACTATGGAGAAGTGTAATATTATGGTGTTGAGCTTTCATCCTGTTCAGACGGACAATTGGTTTTTTTTTGTTATTCACGATGCCTTTCGTCTCTACGACATTATCAAGTGAATAAATGGTGTGGATTTTAGGCGCCTTATATATGTGTCTGGATCTCTAGTAGAGGGGAAAAGTGTCTTGTTGGCTGTTAATTTGTACGGTGCTGATGTCATAGGTTTTCTTGTGTTTATAAATTTCTAGGGCTTCTCTAGTGTCCAGTTTATTGTCTTTTCTTTGAATTGCCAATACCGTTATTGTATCCTCAATGGTATCGGCTCATGTCGACATTTATTGAGGTGTTCGGCATAATTAGAGCTGGCTCTATTGAATTGGTAGGACCTTAAGTGCTCATTATACATGTTAATTTATATTTGTATTTGGTTTCAACTTTTGATTGAAATATATGCTTGATGTTATTTGTTTTGTATACAATTTGTAGTCTGTGTTGTTTGAAGATTTTCATCATTCTATGTACATATGGGGCGATATATTAGGTTGCCCATGTTGGTGTACCGATGGTTTTTGCTTCAGTTTCTTCTGTTGTTAGGTTTGTTTGATTTCTTTTGTTGGGTTTATTTTTGATTTGGTTATGAAGTTTGTCGACTATCATTGGGTTGTACCTGTCTGTTGTTGCGATTTGTTTAATTATATTTAGTTCATTCTTGTATTCCCATTTGTGCATTGGTACTGTTTGTAGGTGGTGTAATAGGCTTCTTAGGGCTATGTGTTTGTGTTGTTTTGGGTGTGTTGAAGTTGCATGTATAATATTGCCGATTTGTGTGGGTTTGCTGTATATTTTGAATCTTAATCCGTTGACAGATCTTATTATTGTTATGTCCAGAAAGTTTAATTAGTTGTTATTTTCTTTTTCATAAGTAAATTGGATTTTGGTGTGTTTGAGGCTGATGGGTTGTAATATATCTTGAGGTTCCCCATGGTTGTTTCTTCTTTGCATATGTTGTCTGTTTCTACTTTAGTTGATACTTCTTCTAATATTTGTATTGTATCTTCAATGGGTATGTTGGTGTACAGATTTGTGATGTCAAACGATATCAGTTTTGTATGTGCTGTGATTTGTATATATTTGATCTTGTTGATGAGGTCTATGTTGTTTTTGACAGTGTACTTATTTTTTAATTGTGCTGTTTCATATATCTTTAGCGAGATATTTTGATACCTTATATGCAGGTGCAAGTAAAATTCACCAAGGTTCGGATGGGAATGTTCTGTTTGTGTTTCTGAAGGAAGAAACACAAACCTTGTAGTTGTGGTGTTCTATTGTTGGAGGTGTACTATTGTCGTATTGTACACACTATTTTATGTCAGGACTATGAATATATCTGGAATTCCGCCTATAAAGAATATCGGATTGGATTTCATCATATATTTTGTTTTTCCTTAGTTAAACAGATTCTTCCTCTTCTTCATTAATTATCTTGTCCATTAAAAATGAACGAAGGCAGTTATAAGAACTACTTCTTCTTCTTGCAGCAATTTCTGATTGCCACTGAAATTGAGTTGTCTCTCGAAACATAAAATCTATGTTTGAAGAACTCCTATTACACTTCAGGTGCTTGTTATCAACTGCTTTAAAAAGTATATTCAAAAATACATCAACAAATTCGCATTCAAAATGCATTCAGAGCCATAGCTCTTGACTATTTTATTGACTATTTTATGACAATGGATTAGGGCAAATTTGATAGCAACTGACTTATGGATAGCAGTAAAAATTGAATATCTGGTGTTAAGTGGCAAAGCTTGGCACATTTTCATTTCCGACGGCATATTTGTGTGAAATTGGAGTTTTGCATTGAAAAACAGGTATCGTGCGAAAATCAACATGGAACATTATGTGTAGTGAGTAAATATACTAAGTTTGTTACCAAGATTTGAAAAGACGTACATTGAACAATAAATACACATTTCCCACTAATCATGATTTATTTATTAAGTGATATGATTATTCAAAATATGTATTTATTTAGTATTTTTTTATATAAATTGTTCATGAATTTCAATATGCACTTCATATACTTTTTTAATTAAATCAACCCACTACATTAATTGTATAAGTCATTATATGATAGACTTTCCAGGCTATACTTTGACTGGACATCATGGTAAAATATCCCGATACATTAAGGGCAGTACAATAAACTTCAGTTCATCAATTACTATATTATAATATAGTGTGCTATTCATAGTAAATAGATAACTTATACACTCACCTGAACGTCAAAAGTTTTAGCCTTTCTTCCAAATGTTGTAATTCCCATAATATCTTTCATTTTTCTAAGTTCAGTATCATCTTCTACCGATTCATTTTGTATGGAATTAGAGGTTGATGGTCCAAATGTACCGAACGAACCGGTGACCTCCACATTTGCAGATTTTTCAGCAAAATTTGCACTAATCTTCCCAAATACTATTTTCTTGCTCATTTTAGTTAATTATCGTTTCAATGTTAATCCAATAAACCGCATACATTTCCATAGAAAGAACGTCAATAACGTGAGGTTAAGTAGTCAAAACAACAGCTGATAGCTAATGACAATTGACGGTAGGCATCAACGATATCTGTATAAGAACCATATATGAACTACCCATGGTATATTTAGAAATGTTTGAATTTTATAGGGATAATTCATCACGTGGGAGGAACAATTATAAAAATGATGTCAAAATAAATGATTAATTATAATTAATATACAAAAACATTGTCAGTGTAAAAAGTAAAACTCGCTCCACAAGCAAAATTTCTGCGTAGTGTATATACATACATTTTTTCATATACAAAAGACAAAACATAAAAAATTTGAGAGACCAATTATACCAGAACTAGTGTTAGAGATGACCAATAGATACAGCTTTATTTTGTTTAATTATTGCTAATACTGAAGTGACATTGTGGGTGTTTTGCAATAGACAACATATAAATAAATAATTTCATGCATCACCTAAGAATAACCAATACCAACACTATATATAGAACTACTACTAAAAATATATAACTAACACCAAAAATGTAACTTGCCACTTAAACCAGAACTTCGAATGATTAAATATAGACGGCTCTGGGTGTTGAAATTATGTTTCATGAGTTGCAGTATTATAACTTTTGGGGTGCAATACTGTAATGTTTCACGGGCTGCATATTTCCAGGATTAAATTCAAAGTTCAAATAAACTATTCTATGTATACTTCGGTACAGTGGTACTTCGGAACACGAACTTAATTCGTTCTTTGCCTTCGTTCGCTAACCGAAATGTTCGCAAACTGCAACAATTTTTCCCATTAAAATTAATGCAATTCCATTATTTCGTTTTTTTATCGATTTTTGTGTGGCAAAAATATATAATATAAAATACACAGTATGACTTTAGCTTTATGATTGATAGTGGCTGGCACAAGTGATGGCTAGAGGAGGCAGAAGAGGACGATCACTCTTCCGAAGGAGAGTCCCATTCCATAAAAATGTCGGGCAACTGTGTCGATATTTCTTCCCTTGTTTGAATCCTGGGAAGTGGTTCGATTACTGAATGGATGGTTGGTGTTTTCACAAGATAATGCTCTAGAGACATTTGTCTTTTGTTTTGTCGAGTAATTTTTTGGAAATGGGATGTCACATTGTCATTTAAAATGTCTACTGTTCTGCTGGTCAGTTTTGTTATGGTGATGCTTCTCAGTGAAAACCTGCACTTCACCTGTTACAAACTTCTTTGATCTCAGCATCTGAAACATGTACCTCCTCTTCTTCCTCCTCTCTGGAGTGCTGTACAATCTGGCCAACTTCTCTTCCAGGCAGATTGGAACATGCAGTTAGAAAATTGTACTATGCATTGTCAATGAGGTTTTTGCAGTGCAGGATATGGAAATGATCCTTTTAAAAAGCACGCAGGATCAAATTCGTTTCGTTGTTTACCTGGAAACTAATGGGAAAAGGAGCAGATGAGAGGAATGATGTTAGTAGGCTGAAACGTGACTTTTACGAAGTCAAACTTAACATCAAGGCCTTCCATACTTGCAGGATGGGCAAGAGTGCTGTCCAAAAACTTCAGTCAATCACCCCATAAAAAGTAATGTTAAAAGTAGTGTAACTGCTATTTGTTCTCCACAATTCCAGAAGTTTATCCTTTTAGCACATTATTACATTTGAGCACACGCAGATATTCACAAGGGTAAACTTAGGAGGCTTAATCTTACAATCCGCACTTGCACTAGTGCACAATAAAAGTGTAAGCCTGTTCTTCATTTGTTTGTGACCAGACAGTAAGTTTTTCTCTTCGGTTATGTAGGTCCTCTTTGGCATTAGATAATGCCAAAAAATCCCGCTTCATCGCAATTAAAACCTTGATGCAGTACGTAACCTTCCGAGTTGATAGTTTGCAAAATCCTCCACATAGGCACCATTTTTTTTGTCCGAATTAACTGTCTATCTATGTCTAACAACACTATAAATTCGACTTCATCGACGAATTTCTCGAATCAAGTAAAGGCTGCTTGCTTTAAATTCGTCAACGCTTTTGATCACTGATTTTGTCACTAAATCTGAACCTTGTTAACAATATCTCTAGCAGGATGCTTTTCATTCATCCAAACTAACAATTTTTTTTTTATTTCTCCTAACACTTAAGACCTTTACTTTGTTAACATAATCGCTCCTGTCGCCACATCAGAAAGCTTTAACACAGCTTTGTTCTTTAAGATAATACAGATTATAGATTTATCCATGTCACACTGCTTGGCAAGATCAAAAACACGAACTCCACCCTCATGGTTTTTACATGTTTGCATAAAATCTGGACCACAGGGCTTCAACTGTATAGTGAAATGGTATTCACTACACAGTAAATATTTTTCAGTTCCAATTGAGATGGCGAATAAATTCTTTTACAAGCATATCAACCTTTTTGTCACACATTGGGAATACGTCAAACTGTTGGGCCTAGATCAGTGGTAACTACAAATTTCGTAACCCTACCCAACCTAATCCAAGCCGGTGGGCCTAGATCATTTGTGGACAAGGAGTCTCAACCAGCACCGTTTGGAAAATGTATTTGGTGGTCCTATTGTGACGATACTATCAACCTAGCTGCTGTTCAGTTTGGTAGCATCATTAACATTTATCTCACAAACTCAGGTCACCAGTGAACAAATTGTGACGATGATGGTACTGACGTTTTAACCAGATTATAAGCGTTTCTTTAAGGAGATGTGCGCTTCCAAAATGAAATCTAGCAGTAGGTAGTGTTAGCAATAGTATAGCCAAAGATGCAGTTTCTGGTATTATTCAATATGTTGAAGAGATCAGTGAATATTTTTGCAAGTGGTTTTATTGCCAAATGACACTTCAAAAGCTTTAATTGAACTTATGAACCTGAGCATGGTCTTCTAAGCCTGCGAAGAATATTTTAATGGTGTTCTTTGCTTGACTTATCAATCAAAGAAGTTAGCTGAAGGAGTTTTTTTGGACTGTTCCTTGTATTTGAATTCTCTGGTGTTGTACACACATCGACAGAGGATTTGAATTATTAACAGTTTCCCAGAAGAACATAGAAGCAGGAAAAGTTCTGGCTTAGGTGGTACACATTTTTAACAAGAGTTATCTGTACGTTTTATTGACAATGTTCAAAATAGCCACCATTAATTTGGATATACAGTGGCTTGTCTTAGTACATTTCGTTGGACACCATATTCATTGTTAATGCACTGAGAGATTATGCTTCCAAAAAATGACTGAAATTTACCACCGTCATTGTTGGCAAGGCTTGTCAGTTGTATAATCCCTAGAAAAAGAATATAGCAAGGATAAAAAGCTTACTTAATATTAATAACATGTGAATGAAAAAGGATACTTCCATATTGGTCATTATTAACACCACCTTGATCATTTTTAATTAATCCCTTAATGCTCATAGCTGCTCTGTACACTCAACTTTTCAAGAACAATTTGGCAATTGTGACTGTGGTACACTTATTTGCACACAGAATATAACCATACGTCAAAGTAAAATGACTTGTCTTTCTATGGTCAGACTTGCAGTGTCACACATGCATATCATCAGTTGTTTTTCCAAAATGAATTTATCGCAATGTAGCGAATTATTCTTACTCGCTTCACTGTATTTGATTTGTATCAAATATTCGTTGTTACACATGCTGGGGAATTTTCCAAGTAACTGCATTTTAAAAGTTCTAAGACTTAATCTCCTGAGCATAATAAATTGTCATCATGTTCTTCATCAGAAGACTCCAGAAATGATGGTCTCAAACAATGGTCATTCCAGATCTTCAACAGTTAAATTATCAATAGATATTTTTATGCAACAATAACTAACAATCATTTTCAGTATTATTTACCCCTTACAAATTAACTTTTACAATATTTTACTTAGCTAGTGAAGACAATGAAGGCAGCTTACTTTAACAGCACTTCTAAATTGAAGAGCAGAAAAATAGCGCAATGGTAAAACGTGACTGGAGCATCATATATCTAGTGTATGTCATGAAGGTTAACATATTATACAGGGTGAATCTAAATTATTTTTACAAAAGAATAGCGGTGATGGTACCCATCCAGACAAGCAATAATCACCACAGAGTATAAAGTGTTAAAATGAAAGTGGAATGCGATCCTATATTCTGTGGCAATTATTGCTCGTCTGGATGGGTACTATCACCCCTCCTATTTTGTACAAACAATTTAGACTCACCCTGTATAAACTCTTACTCATAAAGTTCATTCAATAAATAATGAGCCATGGCCACCTGTGACAACAGCAGTTCTTTTTATTCAAAAATATTGACCCTGAAGGTTTAAGTGTTTATCCCACTGTAAAACTAGGCAGGATATTCCCCTCTCATAGAAAGTCTTCTGTTGCTGCAAGAACCAATTTCGAACCTCCTCCTGCACTTCATTGTCAGACTGAAATCTCCTTCCACATACATATTTTTTGAGTTCATCAAATGAAAATCGCAAATTTTCAAATGTCCAAACACATGAAAATCGCAGGGGGATAGGCCAGGAGTATAGAGGAGATGGTTTAGGGGCTCCCACTTAAATTTCACTAGCTGGACGGGTTGATAGTAGTAAAGGGTAGAACCACAGGGGCAGGAAACGCTGTACGGGGAGGTATTGGGTATACGGGTAATGGGGATAAGGTAAGAACACGTCTAATTGGTCGCCTATTGGTTGCGAAAAATCATTCAAAAATCAATTAAGCGTCACCTTAATGTAATGGATGTGCGTCAAGCATCCTGTCTTCACATTTTGGTGTAGTGGTGACTTCGTTTTTACCTAGCTGATCTTTGACGGCATTTGCTGTATGGGGGCTCGCCACAAGCAGCTACACATACGCACTCTTACGTCAATAACGCATACAGAATAGGTTCTACATATCGTTGGCAGTTTTCCCCCACAATTCTAAAATATTAAAATTACCGATTGGATGTAACAGGCTCCAGCTCGTTATTTATGATACACAAAATTATAGTTGGAAGTTAATTTGGGATGGATTTCATATCAATAATATTCCACACTAAATTATTTTATGTAAAGAGTAAATCAAAATTGACTTATACGATAAGTACAGACACGTGCACGTATAAAATATAAATATAAGTATTCACAATATCAAGGTCACTTATCACTTAAATCACTAGATCTCGATGTAGGTGATTTCATAGATAAGAAATTTGTGGTCCAAATCTGAAAAATAAACAAAAACGTGTATGATTATAATTCACAACTTCCATACGTATATTAGGAAAATATATATACCAAAATATATTCATCAATTCCTCCAGAACTAAACAGCTCTCCACTTTTTGAAAAGGCTGCAGTTTTGACTCCTGAAACATGTCCTTGTAGCGTATATAATGGTCTTCCTTCCATTACATCTACAATTTTCATTGTTCCATCATGACCACTAGTCAAAAAATAATTTGCAAATGGATGCCAATCAACACAAGTTGCATTATCATGCAATACGTAGTGTTGTTGAAGTTTTTTAGCCCTTAAATCATAAAGGCGGACTGAGCCACTACTCATAGCCACAGCTATAGAATTAGAATTTGAATGAATGGCTAAATAGTTTCCACTGCCTATAAAAACATAGTTAAAATTGGTAGAAATAAGATTTTTTTTTTATACTTCTGGAACATGTAAATGTATGTACACAATGACCACTGTTCATATCCCATATTCGCAAGGTTTTATCATCACCGCACGATGCAACAAATGACTCGTTGCTAGAAAATTTAGCACACTTCACCCAGTTTGTGTGTCCAATGAAAGAAGCTATAAATTGTCTCCTCTTTGTGTCCCATAATTTTATTGTTTTATCATTAGAACCTGTTAATATCTACACACAAAAAAACAATTATTTCAATCTAATAGATATAAAATATTACAACATAACTGCATGGATGGTAATGATTTTGTTAATTTTGGTAATGAAGATGGTAATACTTTTCAAATAATGAGTATAGCATTGATGGCGGCATTATTGTATATACGAAAACATAATCTTTATACAAGCCGAAACTGTTAATTAAGCAAATATTTAATCAAATGAAGATTTTTTTTAACTTATTATTGCTTGTCATAGTAAATATACACTATTCATACCCACATTTATTATTTTTTAATTATGCAGCTATAAAACATTGGTATTGTCGCCAATAGAATAAAAGATGCCTTCTAAAATTAAATATCTTTTGTTAAAATTATACTAAGAAAAACAATGTCGGGTACAAAAATTGTCAAACTTATAAAACTACAGTTCACCATTAACTGATATGAAGAGTTCAAATTTCACTCTTCGCTATCAAGTTTTAGTAAACTCTCGTATGTTGACTTACCTTATCATTTTCTGGTGAAAACATAACAGTATTAATAGCTGATGTATGTGCTCTAAATGCATGACTAGTTCCCCGTATTTTTGGTACCCATAATCTAACAGTTTGATCGCTCGAACTGGACGCTATCAGTTCGCCATTGTTTGCAAATTGGACACAATTTACACCATCAGTGTGGCCAGAAAACTTATAACATCTTTGGTTAGGCGAATTTAAATTCCACAACATTATGGTACGATCCAAACTGCTAGTAACCAACTGGTGGCCATCCGGATGAAATGACAAATGTGTTACATCTTTTGTATGACCTTTCAATTTGTGGGCCAATGAAGGATATTTATCCACAATCTCTATTTCAGACATAATTTCTACTCAACTTATTCTAATAGTTGTTTTATTGAACGATATAAGTCGAATAGCAGTATTCCAGAGATCGAGGAGTTGGAAATAATTCCAGACCAAAGCAACGATTTGTGATTTTACTTAGGTCAGCTTGAAAAAGACTTCCAGAACAGGATTGAAGTGACACCAGATATAATCTAAAAAAACAGTATATAAGAAAAATTAAGTATTCCTAAAACTATATCAATTCTAATACTAAATTCAGTAGAAGGTAGAATTGGCTTGATTATGTTACCAGCTTTATTTCTACCTCATCAACCATAACCACATAATAGTAAATTGCACAGCCAAATCCTATAATAAGCAAAAACATAATATTTCCAGAATCATATATGTCAAAATTATTGCCTTTTAAAAACTTTTTTTTGTAAAAAGGAAAACATATATTGCCTATAAATAAATGACTACGATTTCATAGGATATTGACCTCGATTTTATCACACCACTTCAAGAAACATTTTCCAGATAAAACTGGAAACAATAGAAAGCAGGGTTTTATTCTGCACTATAGTCTATTTTTAAATAAGAAGGCGTGACTAGAACTAACAGACACCTCAACCACAATACTAATGTTTTAAAACTCAACCTATGTTTTGGTTTATCGAATAAATCATCTTCAGGAGATGAATGTTACTGAGTACTCAAGTCTCTCAATACTCGGTTTAATCAATAATAGAATGACTGTTGATGACGTGACTAATGCGTCACTCCTTCTTATTTAAAAGTAGACTATAGTAATATTTAAAGTCATGGCAAGTTATATTATTTGTTCAATATTTATGATGTCATTGATGTCCTTTTAACAGAATTTAAATAATTTTGACGGACTATGAACAACAATCTTGGCTGAAGTGGCTGAAACATACAATTTTCAACCGCTTTATAGCAAACATGTAGTTGTGTATGGTACATATATATTATTATAAATATTAATTCGATGGTAGTTAATACAACCGTGATTATTAATCTTTTCCTGATGTGTTATTATTTGCACAAATTATTATCTGTGCAAATAATATCGGAATTGCAAAAAATTATTCGGTGCAGGTTCAATATGGTTTGCTCTTTCTATTTCTCAGTGCTACTCCTCAATTGAATTGTGTAGCAGAAAGTGTAGGTTTCGCATCACTTTTCTGTGAATAAATGGTTGACTAACATTAATTTATTGAGTGTAATGTGTAGTTTTAAAGATGAAAAAAAAAGGTGCATTCTAGCCTTTAATATTTTTTAATTAGTTTATTCAGCTAACTGGTTTCGGCCTAACTATAGGCCATTCTCAGGGCACTATAATAACAATATTTGTGTTAAGCAGTAGTTTGTTTATTGTTTAGGTTGGGTGGTACATGCGATTTTGTAGATTTTTATATACAGTTAGAGTTATGTTGAAATTGTTTGATTACGATTATTTTGTTATGGTCTCGACTTAATTCTAGGTGTTAGTTTATTATATGTAGGATCAGGAAGGTGTCTTTTGGTGTGTCAGATGTATGACTTACTCTGTGACTTATTTCAATAAATAAGAATAAACAAGCCGGGGCGACTCATAGGGAGATATACAGTGTACACGGGGAAGATGTACTAATAGAATACATATACCAAAACTGGTTTGGCAAATTTGATTCTGGAGATTTTGATCTCAGAGATGCACCCTGTTCTGATCAAGTGTCATTAAGGTCACCGTAGATCAAAATCCATACCAATCAGTGCAGAAGATTGCAGTAGTACTTGATATATCCCATACAGGCATTGAAAACTATTGCATCAGCGTGGATACATTTTTCGGTTGACTTGACCAGTCAACTTGACCACTCCCATATGCATCTGCAATTTTTAGTGCAAATAGCAAGAAAACAACGCATCTTTGAAACAGCTGGTTACAAGAGATGAAAAATAGATCATCTATGATGATGAAGTGCATAAAAGATTATGGGGCATAGCAGCAAGCTGCCACAATCAATCTTGAAAGCAGAAATGCATCCTAAGATCATGCTAAGTTGATCAGTGCTTATCACTTCATCAAAACAATAAATTAATGGCTCGATGCGCGTTTCGTCGATGAAGTCGACGAAACACTCCGAAACTAATGATTAATTTGTTACAAAGCCAAAGGTTTCAAATCCACAATTTAACAAGCCCTATTTATACATTAAGCCATATGCACATTAGAAAGACGAATGGTAGCCAGCTTGTTCAGCCAAATATGTTCAATTCATAAATGCATGTACACATCAGACAAACAAAGGCAAATAAAAGGTAGTAAAATATGTTAATCGCTAAATGTATATGCAAAAGTGAACTTCAACTACTGATATTATGTAAGCACTTCCAAATATTCAGATACAACTAGAGAAGTTGACCAGTTAAAGTCATTTTATTTTAGGAAACATAACGTACAGCTATGGAGTGGAGTAACATTGTTGTGTTGTAACTCATTGATTTATATCAGGATCATTTAATATATATGGAATCTATTCCTCGTAGAATATAGGTTGGATTTCATCAAATATTGCTTTCTTCTAAATGAACAGTATCTTGCTCTTCTTTATTAACACCATTAAAAATCAACGAAGACGGTAGCAAATACTATTTTTCTCCTAGTTGAAGTAATGTGTAATTTCCACTGAAGTTGAGTTGTCTCGTGCAACATAAAATCTATTTAAATACCTCCTATCATATCTTATCGACTGGTTTTAAAATAGTTTCACGAAGATGGTATCGACCTTATATAAAGAACTTATTTGCTAACATATATTAATGGTTATTAACAAGATACAAAAAGTCATTAATTAACCATTAACAATAATAATACATCACTTATGCAGTAGTAGTAGACATCGTACTAATCAAGATAGTAAAGAATCAATAAGGCACGATTCTGTAACATTATTTTTTTCTTTAGAAAAGTAATTATTTCTCAAAACTCTTCTAGTCTTCATTATGGTATTATTAGCTTCTTGAACTCCAGTTTTGTAAGCAATATCCAGAAAATGCTAGTGCAATATTAGGAAATACAACAGGTCTCAGTAAAACCATACTTTGCCATCAAATTCTACCAATAAGTGATATTTAATATCCAAGACACTCAATTGTGAGAATTAAACTAAGAAAGAGACTGTGAATAATACTAATTAATTAGCAAGAATTTATTAATATAAAAGTTAAACCACAAACACTGGGTTGAGAACAGAACTAAATATCAAGTCTGAATGAATCGTGTAACTGTAGGATCCAGTAAGCCTTGCATATCAGGAGCAGTATTTAGTTCCAGCAATGTTTTTTATAAATCATGTTGATATCCTGGCAGGAAACTATACTGTCAGCGGCTGCACTGATAAAATTTAAGGATAATTCAAATTGTGTATTAGACATTGCAACTATGTAAAATAAGCTCGCACGTGGAAACTCTCAACTACAGCTTTAATTAGAATTTCAAAATACTACGCATCAAATCTGTGACTTGGTGTTGTTCGTCTGTACAAGTTCAAATAATGGCATTATATCAAGCCAAGAGACAAAGAAGACTTATGTACTCAACAAATAGTTAATAGATTACAATAAGCTTACCTGTAGTATTCAAGTATTGGAAACCGTATTTAAGCTCACGTGGACTTTCGAGCAAAACAATAAAGACAGCATGAAACCAGTTTGAATTGCATATGTCAAAACAGTACGTTAGAACTTTCAAATTGTACACATGCGTTGTTCACCTTATTGAGCTTTTGTGCCAATAACCAACGGTGCTAATTGATACATAGAAAACAAGTTCTACAGCTTGTTAGGGAATATTATTTATTTTTCATTCGCATTTAGAGTACGATTTTAATTGTTACTTTTCGGGGGATATAGTGTGTCTTTAAATACAAGGGAGTTAAAACATAACCAAAACTAGTAGTTGTGACATCGCACATGACTTTCTCTAGTTCACTTAGAAATTGGTTCACGTTTTTAGAGAAATGTAGTGGAAGTGGAGTCTCCTTATTCTTAAGGAGACTCCACTGGCTGTTAGTTTAACGTTAAAGCTAACTTTAAGCTCGTTAGCTTTTAAATTCGAATTAAAAATAAAATATTGTATAAAAAACGATTAAACTGAGTTTTATCCGCTCGGGAGATTAAGTCCTTCGCCCTTCGGGCTCGGTATTTAATATTCCTCCCTGGCGGATAAAACTCTTTTAATCCCTTGTTGTATAATTATGAACGATTTTAATGATATTTTAAGTAATATCAAATTGACAATCTAAAAACATTTTCAATTTCATTATGTATCTACTTTTTACAAGTTCTCAAAGAAAAGAAAAGGCTAACAGGATAGCGAAATTTCCTGAATAAAAGAAAATGATGCGATACGAAAATTATACTGAAATCACAAATAGGCAGTAAATTTTGCTTACATTTCTTAATTTAAATTGGTACAAATCAAACTACAGATAATTCACTAAAATACATTTAATTATAATGAAAATATATTGTACAAAGATATATATGCCATATACAAAACGGCTACAGAAAGAAAAGAAAATTGTTACATTCATCAGCTATGACAAATCTTTCTCAATTCTATCTAAACCTTGTCTCAATGTATTATCAAATCCTACCCCTCTCATTTTTTCAACATGGGAAATCTGTTCCTTTATATGTGGTAAACTCATGCGTACGCTAGAAGGTATTATATTAATTAGATATCCAATCAACTGAAAATAATTAGAAGTGTTGAAAGCTAAATGTCTATTGGTGACAGTTTGAATTGTTGTTTGCAACTTGGATTGTATTTGTTCATACCATCCAGCAGAAATTAAAGATCTTATTAAATCCAAAGCTAAGCCCTTTTGACTACTAAACATGATAACTTCTAAAATTCCTAACATAATTCTGTCTAAGATAAGGACGATCTTGAGTTCCTCTCTGGTGTTATCTAGAATATTTTGTATTGTCTTCAAAGCTTTATGGGTATTTTCTTCTGAGCTCCTTGCTAGTTTTGAGAAAAAAGCATTTGAGATCTTGTCAAAAATTATAGTTGCGATTTTATATTCATCCAATATACTTAGAATTGGGGAATTTATAGAGGGGAAATGTGGCACATATCTTATTACTAAATCTTTTAAGGTTCTGTCAATATAAGGGTCAGAGGAATGTCCCAATTTATAAACTCCTTTAATGAACAAATGCCAAGTTTTCTCTACAGCTTTCAAAACATTTGAAGGAGGGGGTTTACCCCTCAAAACTTCTGTTGGTAATAATAATAAAGATATCAAGCGATTAAACAAACAAGTAGATTTTGATTTATGGTATAAAAGCGGTGAACACAGGTAGAAAAATAATGCAATGGTGGTATACAAATAAGTTGTTTGTGTATCTGAACTATTAGGAGTAAGTAAGCTATTTAACCATTGATCGATGTTACCAAAACATATTTCACACAATTCTTTTAAACGTGAAATATTCATTTGCGATTCCATTTGTACACTTAAAGTTTTTACAAATGTCGTATATGGATCATTTTCAAAATTTTCCATGGTTATAATACTTCTTACAGAAGATAGATTAAAAACATAACTTGACAATTCTTTGTTGGATATATCTGGGCTTAAGATACATATTCTAAACCAGCTTGATATTAACAAATTTTCCTCACTTAGAGAGAAATTCCAATAACGATTATTTGCCAATATTGTAACTAAAAATCTATGAGTTACTTTAATGCTTACAGTAGTGTTACAAAAATATTGTACTGTAGCATGAGTTATTTCTTGAGCATTTAGACAAATTTTGCCTACTATCTCTCCAACCTCAGGAGGTACTGTATTTGAAATGGAAATTCGTTTCAATGCTGGTAAAATATATTCTACAAACGAATGCTTAAATTCATACCATTTACCATAATTTTCTACTTGTATAATCATGAGTGTAATATTTTCTAGCAGTTGACATAAATCTGTATATGAACAAGTGTTCATGTAAGGTGTTATCCACGATCCCAGTAAGATGTCTTGACCTAAGTCATAGTTTTGGTTACTATTCATGATAATTTCCATGGCAGTGATGTAGTGTTTCAACACATTGCTTCTTTCTCTGTTGGAAGCAACTTCTTCCGTTTGGTTCCGTAAAATAGTACATATTTTTTTGATATTACGGTTGTGGCGAACATTTATTATCATCTGAAAAAGAAAGATTTTCACTAATAAGGATTAATAGAATATACATATATTTATATACATATATAATATCAATATGATCACATGTAGGATGCATAATTGTGTAACCATTCTGCTTTTAAAATGTTTATAAATTTAATATACGAACCATGTATGTACATTTGTAGAATTAATTGTGAATACTTTCAATAAGAAACTATTTCTTTTTTGATAATTATTCCAAAAATGCATATTCTGCTGTATCAAATAAACGCTTTAATGTTTTTATTTTAATCTACGAGGTGTGCAAATTAAGTAATGAGAATGGCGACGTAGTGTCCGATCTGGCAACATTGGGGAGGCAGGACTTGAAAGGACGGCAGGTGAACCGCTTTTTTTGTAAAATGGTTTTTCCTAGTGCATTTAAAAAATGTGTGACATTAATTTTGGGCAACGGTGTGCTATCAGGTTTTACTTTAGACTTGAGCATAGTGCAACGGAAGCTTTTGCAAAATTTCAACACGTTTACGTAGACAGTGCTTTGTTAAGAACCCAGATTTTTCAGTGGTTTAAGGCATTTTCAGAAGGAAGAGAATTGAGTGAAGATAAACCACGCAGTGGAAGGCCTCCATCTTCAAGGATTGATGAGAATGTCGACAGAATTCGGGACCTTGATCACACCACTGTTCATCAGATTTTGCCCAATGAATTGGGGATGAAGAAAATCTGTGCAAAATTGGTTCCAAACAACTTTTCGCAGGAAAAAAAGGGTATCGGGAGAGGAAGGTGCCTTGACTTTTTGAAATCGATTGAAAATGATGTCCATTTTGTGAAATGTCAGTACTGGTGATGAGTCTTGGGTGTTTGAGTACGACCCGGAAACCAATTGCCAGAGCATGGAATATGGCACATTTCGATCTCTCCAAGACACAAAAAAGCAAAAAAAGTCGAAAAGCAAATGCATGCTGATTTGCTTTTTTGATAGCCAGGGAATCGTCCACAAAAACTTGTGTCTTAAGGCCAAACAGTCAATCAACACTTTTACTGAGAAGTTCTTGAAAAACTTCGAAAAAGCATCATGCGTGTGAGACCAAACATCAAGATCAACTGGGTGTTGCATTACAACAATGCGCCTTGTCACGCAGCAATTTCAGTAAACGAGTTTTTGGCCCGTAAAAACATTCCTATGTAGTACCAGCAGTAATTGCTGGATCGATTTGTACTATGTTAGCTAACAGGACGATTAGTGCAAGGAAAATCTATTGTTGAGAGGGCTGTGGTAGGAGGCTGTCCTCAAGGTGGAGTGTTGTTACGACTCCTATGGAACCTGATTTTGGACAGTCTTATACGAAAACTCCACGATTCTTACTTTAACATATCATGATACGCTGATCATCTTGTTATCCTGGTTGATGGGAAACACGCAAGCATCCTTTGTGACAGGATGCAGGAAGCACTCAATATTGTTGAGACGTGGTGCAGAGGACATTCTTTGTCAGTGAATCCGGCAAAGACTGAAATGGTACTCTTCACTAG
>JAWQRM010000359.1:0-23710 GCA_033557675.1 Coptodactyla brooksi
CGGATGACTCACTTATTAACAGTCAGTTTTGACAGTTTCTTATTTACAGTTACTTTATGCTTTTTAGTATTTGAAGGCCTCATTAGATTCGGCAAAACAAGGCGTGATTTACGTAAGTTTTGGTTCGTTGTTCAAAAGTGAAGCGCTAAACATAAAAGCATTAGAGGGCAGGTTTGAAGCTTTCGGTGATTTACCTCACAAAATACTCTGGAAAGGAAATAGGGAAAACCTCCCCAAAAGTCTGAAGATTCCCCCAAATTTTCAAGTGGAAGTCTGGATGCCGCAATTAGAAATATTAAGTGAGATTTAATAATTTTTTCTGCTATATTTACTTATATAATCTGTAAACAGGTCATTCAAACACAAAACTTTTTGTTCGCCATGGCGGTTTATTTGGCATCCTAGAAGCGGGTAAGTTTTTGTAACTTTTAACGAATTAGTAAATTTCTGTTTTCCACAACGAATAAATGTAATATCATTATCGATTTTTGTTTTAAATTCGAGCGACTACGTTATTCTGTTAATTTGATTGATTTAAACTTTAGAGCCGTTTTTCAAATGTAACCTTCAAATGTAATCATACATTGCTGAAAACAGATTTAAAAACTCCACCGAAATAAATAGTAAAATTTATAGGTTGTCATTAAAAAAATATATTGATTGCGTCATTACTCAAAAAACAATTGACAAAGAAATCTGAAAATCACTTGAAAAATACGTTCTAATTTAAATCACTGTACCCCTTTCGGGAATTTTACGAAATTCGAACATTAACGGAGTTATTGAATTTATTCGTTGCTTAATTTCCACCCTGTATGTATTATTCACGGGCTATTTAGACTATATGGAATGGAATATTGATACCAAAATACGTGACTTCCAAGAAGTTTCACTTTTGTGATATATGGGGGTCTATTATAGTTACTTTTTAAAATTATTTTCATATTATACAGGGCGTCCCAAAAGCCCTAAAAGTATCAAAGTTGTGCTTTTCTTAAATGGAACCCCCTCTTTATTATTGCAGTTTTCTGGATTTTCGGTATCAAAAAGTTTGGAAATTTTCTTCTCAACATACCGTGTTAATATCTAAATATTATAGCACAGTATTTGATATAAGATAGGTTCAAGAAATGTAGGTGTTTGTAAAAATCTCTAACTGCTAATCAGTGCATTTCGTAGAGTATAGTTTGGTAGGCAAATTGAGTTAAAAATTATTAAAAACCATTATACATTAAGAATAAAAGCTGCACTAACCTACTTCCTATGCAGGGTTATTCCCGCTATACGGCATGGAATACTGTGGCCAAAATACGTGACTTCTACAAAGTTTCACTTTTGGGATATTGGGGGCTCTATTATGGTCACTTTTTAAAATTATTTTCATATCATACAGGGTGTCCCAAAAGCCCTAAATGATTATTATAAAAAATATTAATTATTTGATTATTTTTAATCTTTGGATGCCCTGTATAAGATGGCAAGTTTATTATGATTGGGGAAAAAATGTGATCTATTATTACACTTCACTGCAAATTACGCAGACATAACTTAAGCGTCAATAACGGGGTATATATATATATTATCATGTCATTTCAGATTTGGGTCATTAAAGTTTAATGTATTGATCATATTCATATTGTTTATCTCTGGATCTCCACCCGAAATTTTTTTTTATTATATTGTCGGTTAATTTGATATGAATCCTTATTTGAGTCTGTATTATTATTAATTGTCATTTTGTCTTGATAAGTTAATTGATATGGTGTTTTATCAATATTAATGTATCCGAATTTGCTCTGTTGTTCCTGGAATTTTGGTTATTTTAGTTCTTAGAATTAATATAATATATATATATTATTATGTAAATGGTGCTGAGGAGTGAGTTGCATCATGTAAAGGAAGAAGAAATAGTAATGACAACTAATATGACAGTGACAAGATATTGATAGAACATGGGAGGTATGAAGGGTACTTCATAAAAAGATGGACAGAAACATTTACTATAAAAAAACCTACTGTTCTCCGATATTTTGAAACAGTAATTTTAAAAGTTTAATTAAACAAAAACATTTTGTTCCACAACTAATTAATATTTAAAATTGCTAAGGGATATTTTTATGTAATAGAATCGTGTTACTGTACACATCTATTTTTTTTATACAGGTCAGTTCATTCTCAGGTAACGATATGAAATAACAGTTACAATATCGTTACAATACATACCCCTGTTTGTAAAAATTGCAACACTATGAAAGAGTTACGCGATTGGTTTAAAATTTGCTGTAAGTGCAAATTAGAGTTAGCTAATGATTGGAATTTAAGAGTTTTGCTTTATAAATTTAATCGTTTATTTCTATCAATACAGTTCGTTTGTGGCATGAATTCAATTCAATTCTGATGCGTCCTACATGGCGTTGCAATTTTCAACAAAACCCAATATAATAACCAAATTTTCTGGAGGAGATCCAGAGATAAACAATATAAATATGATCAACACACTAAACTTTAATGACCCAAATCTCAAATGACATGAAAAAGGTAAACCTACCTGTAAATTAAATATTTGTACCACCTGTAATGTCTACAAAACGTTCAAGAATTTATATATACAAGAATTTCTGACCCAAAATGTATTTATAAAATAAAATAAACTAAATAATATATTAATCATTATATACATCCTCTGTAATGATTAAATTATTATTACAGAGGATGTCTAAACTAAATTAACAAGGTGAGATGAGGTGTATAAAACATTCTTCTTCAAAATTGTGGTGCTAAACGATAAACATAAGGGAAGCCAAACAAACTAATCAATTATTCTCAGATGTAGTGAAGAAAACATATCAACAGAAATAAAGCAAACATGTTCGTACATTGTTTGGATTAGTTTCACCCTAAATTTGGCAAAATTACATTTATACGTGATTAAAACCATGACATCGGTGTGGATTGGCAAAATAATAACCAGCAAATATACCCGTACCAACTTTGCAGATAAAGTTTTATGTATAGAGTGCTTTTTTAAACTGGTTGTTTTAACCGAGTTACGATAAATTTGCCGAGTTGAACAAAGTTAACGATTCGGAAGTAAGTTTTGACGTAGCGATGCATTTGTGTTATTTGGGCTTATGCACTCGCCTGGGCGGATAAATAATTGACAGGTTGAACTGGCGAGTTATTGCAGACGTCGAATCGATGGAGCCCATTAGAAATTTATAATGTAAATTGCTCGGGAGCTGCTCGGCCATTCTGCCCTAATAGTTGAGTGGTTGCGAAGGGATTAAACGCAAACCGTACCTTAAGTGCCAATTAATATATTTTCGAGAGTCGCGATAACCACTTATACATTAATTGACATGAGCAACCCAGGTTCAACTCCACTAACAAAATAAAAGAGTCAGACATTAAACTACTTAAACTTCTTCGATAACTATTTGACATTTCAACATGCATCATTGATAGTCCAATTCGCTTCGACAGTTTTAGAGCATCCTAATATCAAGCGGCCACGATGTAGAGGCTTATTGTTTCGTAGTTTGCCGGTGCTAATCTAGAAACGGAGTTCGACGTAGTCGAGTCACGTCTATTGTTCCAAATGCTGGAGGAAGTTGTGAATTTGTATACGTGGAGTCCGAAAAGTCTTGCAGGGGAAGTGTCACAACTGTCACTCATCGATTTCGATGCAATTTGGTACAGCGAATAGAATGAATAAAAATAAGGAGTCTCCCTTGTTTTTCGAAGGGAGACATTGGAAACATCAATTTGTAAGCCAGTTATAAATTGTGTTTAAATGCGCTACCTTTTTTGATCGTTACAATTGATCGTTGCAACATTTTCAGTCGCTGGTAGCCGAACACATTTGTTTTGCTTCTCCTCCATTGATTTTTCCGGTTTCCTCTATTTCCTAGTTTAAATCCTACTCCTTAATTCTGTACGCACCTTTTAGCTATAACTGCGATATACCTAACATCATTATACCGGATCACTTACTTTAGTATTGTTATAAATAGTGCTGTAAGGTAGTTCTTTTGAATTATCATTTATTCCCGGATGATTCGGGTCTACAGCTGATTTTCTACTAACCACTGAACATTTAAGCAATGATCTTCACAGATTGTAAATAATTTGCATGGGTTTATCTGGCCTTAAGTGCTCCCAAAAACCTAGGTCATTAGTTTAAATTAAAGCAAAGTTAATTTATAACCTAATCGTCAAGTAATAGTCACCACATTCTAAATAATTTGCATGAGTTTCATCTGGCCTTAATTGCTTCCTAAAACCCAAGCCATTATTTTTAATTAAAGTAAAGTTAATTTATAACTTAATTATCAAGTAATAGAGCCCATATTAATTCGAGATTTAAATAATTAAAAGCGATATTTGAAACTGGTAGTAGAAATGAGAAAGGCACACGTGGATTCAAAAAATAAATCTAAGCCAAGAACAAGTGAGGGTCCAGGATCTCAAATCCAATGTCAAATCAAACGATGCACTAAAAACAAATCTGAAATATGCATCAAATATAAACTAGAAGATGTACATCGTACATGGCTTTCTCTTACCTTGCCCCTGGTTTAAATATAAAAAAATTTCAATTAGAACTGATCTATAAGAATGAAAGTGGCCCTCAAGTCTTATAAAGACTTCAAAAATATCATAATAGGCAGGATGTTCCATTTAAAAATCTGAAGTTGGGTAGTTTTTAGAATAAACATCCTTTATATTTGAAAATAGTTTCAAATTGTGAACAGTTCGATGTGATGTTTTATCTAGAGAGAGCAATAACAGTTCGAAGAAAAATTTTGCATTCACAGCAATTTTTAAATGGAACATCCCGTATATTATATTTTTGAAATCATGATAAGACTTGAGGGCCACTTTAATCATTATATATATTGGTGGGCGTTATTACACATTTTTTATTGGACATTTTTTTACCAATTTTTTTTTTATATTTAAACTAGGGACAATGTAAGAGAAAGTCATGTACGATGTACATCTTCTAGTTTAACGTAGCTATCGAACAGGTCATTAAAAAGGAACAGATTTTTAGTACGTGATTAAAGACTAAATGCGTCATGTTCAGCTGTTTTTTATTTTTATTTTCACCTGTTGGTTATTTTTCTATTCGGCAGTATTAATTTATATTGATTTGTTAGGAAAGCCTTAACACTGGAAAATACAATCTTTTCCTCGCATAAAAGTATCAAAAATTGGTGTAGATTTGGAACTGATAAAAGCACAAAAAAGAATCGAATTACGAATCGATTGTCGACGATTGCGTTGTCATCCGCATTTCTTCTTTTTATTTGAAGAAACATTTGCACATGTTACTCCAAAAACAGCGACAATATTATCATTAATACATGCTCCAATTTCTGACATTTTTGCATTGCAATAAATTAGGTAAAAGATACCATTACGCTCATTATTTGTAAGCTGCTTCAATTTGAAAGCTCTTGTTTGTAATGCAACAGAATTATAACAAAACTTTGCCTTTCCGCAGCAACAGAGTGTCTCTTCTTTCTTTTATAAATATGGATATTTTCAATTTGTCAATCTTTTGACATACGATGATCTACACTCACGCCATCTATTGATTAATTTTTTAACGCACGAAAGATATTTTGTAATTTTTCAACTTGACACTCTGTATATAAACTTGAGGTTAATAGCATCTAAAGCTTAGTTAGAGTAGTAGTCTTCTTCAATAGAAACTACAGCTGCAGGTGCAATAGCTTATTGCAGAACTTTCAGGTACAATGGCCCATTAAGAGCTACAATCGAAGTAAAATGACCCAATAATTTTATTTTCTATAATCCCAGCCCATAGCTATTTCTGTAAGGACCACTCGAAACTATTGCTTTTATTGAACAACTATTGTTCTTGGAACTTGAACTTTAAAACCTTTTCTCTTTATGGAAAGACTTTTATGTTTCTTAATACTTTTCTGTGGGGAATTATGGTGCTATTTGAAAGAGATTCGTTTAATCCTTCAATTTAACGAATAACGTAGATAT
Source organism: Coptodactyla brooksi (assembly GCA_033557675.1). Classification (NCBI taxonomy): domain Eukaryota; kingdom Metazoa; phylum Arthropoda; class Insecta; order Coleoptera; family Scarabaeidae; genus Coptodactyla; species Coptodactyla brooksi. The sequence goes on from JAWQRM010000359.1 coordinate 6,025, forward strand.
CGTTAAACTTTTGTCTGTAGAAGTAACATCGCCTTTGTTGAATTTATTTTCTTTTATTTTGAAACATCTGGGGTCTATTCTCCAATTTTCACAACTTATGCGAAAACAGTTTCCTAACATAATAAGATGTTTTGGTCTCGTCAACACACAACTACCCTATCACATTATGTATATGATATACTGTCGTTGTACTGCATATTCCTTCCTGCATTTTCCTGCATAGTGCTTCATATTACAACCTGTGAATTGTTACTCTAAATTAGCAATATCTCGAAACGTGCCATGTTCTAGTAACAATACTGACTGTTCGTTCTATTATATATTGAGGGCTGGTGACCAGATGTCACCCTTCAGTGTGAGATCTGATCACATCTGGTTCAAAAAGAACATTCTAGAAACAAAAATGCATTTTTATTTCTAGAATGTTCTTTTTGAATCAATACGCATATAATGATTGAGTGTTTTTACATATAATGATTTCGAAATTTTCAAATGCATCAAAAAATTTATTGTTGGATACATTTTTAAGTAACCTTCACGCTTCCTACACTGATTCTATAATTATTGTTAAAAGCATGTTTGACTACGCTAGATTTTTCTATGCGACCATACTTTAAGTGGGCCACATGCTCTTTAAACCTTATTTGCAAGGACCATTTTGTTTGCCTAACATATACCTACCTATCACATATATACCACTTTTTTCCAACATATTTACTTTATCTTTTGGATTACCTAACAGTGTTTTTAAAGTGTCATTCGTCCGAAAAGCTACTTTTATGCCTACTTAAAATTAAAAATACTACTTAAGATTAATTTTTAGAAGACCTCTGGTGAATTTAGAGAAAGGCAACGAAACATATTTTAGAGCATGCTGTTTTTGTTGAAAAAACGTGGTATCGTCCAAGCTTTTCTTAAATTTACAGCGGTTAATTAACTTATCTACTAGTTTCTTATAATATCCGTTACTAGTAGCTATATTGCTGATACGGTCCCTCTCCTTGGTATACCTAACTGAATTTAGTAAAAAGTTTACTAAACGGTGGAGTAAAAAATATAAACAGCTATTTTTACCTACATATACATTTACATTTTTACCTACATGTAGCGGTTAGTCAGTTCGATTGATCACGTCATGGTAGGATGTCATCTGGTAACCAGCCGAAAGTATATAATAGAACGGGCAGTCTCTTTGTTGTCCTTGTTTTCTGGTGCTCCCAAAAATTGCGACTTGTTAGAAAGCTAGAGGTTCCAAATCAACTAGTTTAATATCACTATTAAACTATCACTAGTTTAATAGTGATTACAGTGATTGTGAATCCACTGAAATGTTAGTGAAATTCCTGGAGACTCGGATAAAAATGATGGTGGTTTTACAAATTGTTGTGTATGGAATGTAATTGACATGAATAATATTTCTCCTGTTTGATCGATTGATTGTTTTTTGCTACACCGGGACTAAAGATAGATGTAGATAAAAATTCAACACCACTTAGGTTAGTTTGAAATACGTTTTCGATGACATTATTATTGGTATCAATTTTGGATCGATTTGTTCATGATATTTTAGACAGCCGAGCTATCCAAAGCTTCTTTGACCTAGAATATGTACTTCTAAGTCAAAGAAGTCAAATTGGAAATTGGCAGATGTGAGTAAAGAAGAAATGGGAATTGTTATTTTAGGTATTTTGTTATAAAAAGGTTCTAGAATAATTCTAGATGCAATTCAAGACAGATCCATGCCCAAAGTTGCAAAAAATGTATGAAGTTAAGGAATACTTATGCAACAAGTATACTCCAGCATTAGTTCTAGAAAAGAAAATAGTGTGGATGAAACCTTGTGGTAATTCAAAAGAAGATTGAGTTGCAAACAACGTATTCCGCTGAAAATATCTCCCTTTGACATAAAATCACTTGAAATTGATGTTGATCCTTGGACAATCGTCCATATGTGAATTTTAAGTATATAAATACTTTAAATGAACAAAAGAAAAACACTGCGCGCAGGTTCAAATCCTGCTCCGCTGTCTATTTTCCTCTGGCTCAATTAAAGCATTTAATTACTTAATATAAAATCATGTGTTTTATGCGAATCGGAATCAGAATATACAGTGTGGAAATTAAGTAACGGATAAATTCATTAAACTCCGTTAATGTTCGGTTTTGGGAAAATTTCCGACAGGCGTATAGCGATCTAAATTGGAGCGTATTTTTTTAAGCGATTTTCAGATTTTTTTGTCAGTTGTTTTTTGAGTAATGACGTCATCAATATTTTTTTTAGTGACAACCTATAAATTTCATTCTTTATTTCGGTGAAGTTTTTTAATCTGTTTTCAACAATGTATGATTTTGAATGTATGATGTCGAATACGTTACATTTGAAAATAATTGCAAAAAAATGTTTCTAAAGTTTAAATGAATCAAATTAACCGAATAATGTAATATATTAACGAATTAGTAAATATATGTTTTAGTTTTCCACATCAAATAAATGTAATACCGTTATCGATTTTTGTTTTAAATCTAAGTGACTAGATTATTTGGTTAATTTGATTGATTTAAACTTTAGAGTAATTTTTTTCAATTTTTTTCAAATGTAACGTATTCAAAATCATACATTGTTGAAACCAGATTAAAAAATTCCACCGAAATGAAGGATAAAATTTATCGGTTGTCATTAAAAAAAATATTGATAACGTCATTACTCAAAAAATAATTGACAAAAAAATCTAAAGATCATTTAAAAAAATACACCCTAATTTAAATCGCGGAATATTTCGGAAATTTTCCAACAACCGAACATTAACGGGGTTATCGAAATTATCTGTTACTTAATTTCCACACTGTACATAGAATTCCTTATTTTGTATTCGTGCGCTATTATGGACAAGTATAAGGAGATGACAAGATAAGAATGTAATTTATGCATTGAGCATAATTTGTAACCCATCATCGTGAACAGCAAAATCAAAGAACCTCGACGAAGTAACAAAACTTTAGGAGATATGTGACTACAATGATACAATGGACTACATATTAATAGGACTGGTCAGGAACTTAACGATAAAAGTAAAAAAATGTGTTTCGTTATCTCATTGGTCAGTCTCTATTCAATGCGTGTGTTATTTTCTACAAAGTTACGAACAACACTAAAAATTTTTTTTTGGATTTTAGAATTTTAGGAGATTTTTGAAAAATATCTACAAACTATATCGCGGTATGAAAGTTTTAACAATTGCCACCACTACGCCAAAAAACCTTGGCGATTATTTAAACTTTGTTATTAAGACAAAGCTTCCAAAAATTGTCAACCCTATATCCGAATATGCACAAGGACACAGAAATACAACAAGATTTACAAAAAGGCACTTCATTTCCCACATTCCTCCAAATCCAATCAAAAATGAACCTCGCGAAAAGTCCGTCGTATGCTATTTCAAAACAAACCGCAGATGGAAAGAAAATACGAAAAAAAAGCAAGAACTTTGTGCGAGGATTGCAATATCGGTTTGTGCAGGGAACTTTGTTTCAATATGTACCATACTTAGAAAAATTATTAATAATTTTAACCCTGCTGTGCTTCTCGGGTCAATCTGACCCGAAATAGATTTTCAGGTTCTCTGACTTTGCCATCTTTCATTATTTGTTTCCAGGATTTTGGATCTTTATTTGCTGATGCGTGCCAAGTATTACCAAATAGTTTTTACAAGAAATTATGATTACATTTTTAAACAAGGTTGTTACGTATATAACCCTCGGGTTATTATGACCAAAAACTAGTTAGGTTTATTTGACTTTATGTAATGTTATTTTTAACCTTATTTATATGAATACTATAAATGTATTATAACTATGTAGCAACCAACAAGATTATGCATTGATACTGGTCGAGTATGCAAATCTGCGTATGCCTGAGCATGTGTCTGCATGCATACCAATATATTAAATGTTGTGGTTCTTGCACAGTTAGTACAATCAAAAGACAAAGTTATGTCTTGGATGTTAGAAACCTTGATCACGAGAATTGTTCTTCTTAGAAAAAAATGTTGGAAATAAAAGGTGTATTACATCGAACTCTTTACAATTTGAAACTATTTTCGATATACAGGGTGTTCGATTTATTCTAAAAACTACGGAAGATTTTTAAATGGAACATCCTGTATATTGTTCTATTTTTTAAGCCCTTATAAGATTTAAGGGTCACCTTAATTATTATATAAATTTAAATATTATATTTTGAATATAATAATATTTTAAATATAATACTATATAAATAATACTAACTACTAATAATATAATACTAATTACTATATAAATATTATACATACAGTCGTACCGTTTTGGTATTATTTCACATTTTTGAAAAGAAAATGATAGGTATGAATATAAAATTTTGTTTAGGACTCTTGCTCTTTTCGATTGGAAAAAAAATTTCAAATAAAAGTTGCAGTGTATCAAACTCTTCAAATTTTGAAACTATATTTGAATATACAAGGTATTTGGTTTATTTTAAAACTTACCCAAATTCAGATTTTAGAACAGTCAAGCCTGGGTCTACAATATTTCTTCAATATTTATCTAAAACGTATTACAAAATCGTTGCCATAATTGAAATAGGGTCAAGGTAAGAGACAGTCGTGTGAGATGTACACATCGACTAGTTTAAATTTTTTAATACATAGTTTTGTATAAGATTTTTGTTTTTATCTTCTCTTTTACTGTGATCAATAGCTGATGGCCTTCTGTCTTTTTTTTTTTTGGCCTTCTGTGTTTTATATTTTTACCCCTTTCTCGAGGTAAAAACTGCGACACCTATTTTGTAAACAAAAATATTAAGTAAAATAAATAATAGTAAAGATTTGTTTTTTTACACTAACTCAGTTGTAACAAATTGTGTTACACTACAGTAGAAAATCGTGTTGCTCATAAGAAACTTCGTCAAATAAAGGGTTAACGTATGGAGAAGTATATTTTGTTTGTTGCTTAATGAGTAAGTAGTAAATTCGTTTGTTTATTTATTTATTTACTATCAATGGGTACAGAACAGGTCAAGCCCAACAAATACTGCACCACAAATTGGTGGTTTACAAATTAACTACAATATTAATAAGTACAATAATAGAAATAAAATACAATGCCAATTAGGAAGATAAACTAATAATTATAAAATAAGCTTAAGTTTGAAAACAGACAAAATTCATAAACAGAATGAGAAATTAATAGTTTACAAAAACTATTCGAACAACTTGCACATTTGCAAGAATGTTTTTAGTCATCCCCCTTGATATGAAAACAATGTTACCACAAATTTTATCAAACTCAAAACGATTAATCATAAGCTAACATTTTTATGAACAAAAAGATTTTATAAAAATGAATCAGTTATCACTTTAAAAATGTGGTCATAAGCAATTGTTCCTTACAGTTGTCGTTTATAACTTAAATTAAAGTAGTAATTATTATCATGATCTAAATTTAAATACTTTTCAGTATTATGCTGAAGCGGCCGAAGCCGAAATATGGTTTAACGACAAACGTCCACTACTGATGTCGTCCGAGGTTGGTCGCGACGAGGACACAACCCAAGCTTTACAACGTAAGCTGGAGGCCCTGAGCTGCGAGATCGATGCCTACAAACCCAACATCAATCGTCTGTCGTCCATGTCCAAGGGCCTCATAGAACGTAATCACTTCGACACTGCCAACATCACAAGGCAACAAGAAAAGATCGATACGGACTTCAACGAGATCCAAGAATTGCTGTTCGAACGCGAAGCGAAACTGTTTGAAGCGTTGTCTTACTTTGCATTCCTGAGGGAGTGTAACGAAGTCATCGAATGGATGACGGAGCAGCAAACGAAAGCTGGCTCCGAAGAGTATGGAACGGACGTAGAACACGTTGAACTGTTGATGCAGCAGTTCGAGAATGTTTATTCGAGTTTACAGAATAGTTCGGGAAAAATTGAGAATTGCATTGAGCTCGGGAACAAGTTAATTAAAGAAAATAGTAGGCACGTGGATAAGATAGAAGCAAAAGTGAGGGATGTGCAGGATATGTGGGAGGACGTGTTGGAGCTTGCGAACGCCAGACAAGAGGCGTTAGTCGGAGCGAGACAAGTTCACATGTTCGATCGTACGGCAGATGAAACGATCGGTTGGATTTCGGAGAAAGAAGCCAGTCTGAACATGGACATTTACGGGCAGGACTTGGAGGGCATCCAAGCGATGGCGAGAAAGCACAGCACGTTTGAAAGCGAAGTGAAAGCCGTGAAGGAACAAGTTGACGCGATCGAACAAGAAGCGAAGAAATTGATTGACTTATATCCGGATGCTGAGGAACACATTGCGGTCAAACGCGACGATACTTTCAACGCTTGGGAGGACTTGCAGAACAAATCGAAACAGCGAAAGGAAAACTTGCAACAAGCCGAACATTTGCAAGTATATTTCGATCAGTACCAAGAATTTTTGGCTTGGATTAATGAGATGTTAGCTAAAATAACGGCGCCCGAATTACCTCAAGACGTTTCAGCCGCGGAAGTTCTCATCGAACGGCACCAGGAGTATAAGGTCGAAATAGACAGTCGCGACACGACGTTTATTCATTTTATCGAAACCGGAAACAAGCTAATCGAACAAAAGCATTTCATGTCGCAGGAGATCCAAGACAAGATCAGCACTTTAGACAAACGCATGAACTACCTAAAGCAGACTTGGACGAACCGCATGGACATCTACAACAAGAATTACGACCTCCAGGCTTTTAAGCGCGACGCAAACTTACTAGACAGTTGGCTGTCGGTCCGAGAGGGAACGCTCCGCGATCCGAAGGTCGGGGAGACGATCCCGCAAGTCGAAGAACTGATCCGCAAGCACGACGACTTCGAGATGACCATCGCGGCCCAAGAGGACAAGTTCAACGCGCTGAAACGAATGACGAAGATCGAGGAGGAATTCCTCAAGCAGAAAGAGAGGGAGGAGAAGGAAAGGCAGGCCGAGTCGGAGAGGTTGGAGCAGCAGAGGCGCGCGCACAAGAAGAGGTACGAAATGGACCGGCTGAACGAGCTGAGGAAGGCCGAACAGCAGAAGGAGAAGACCGACGACGGAATGAACGGGACGATCGAGAACAGACTCGACGTGCCCCCGCAGGGACCGACCGGCTTGATCAAGTCGAATTCCATAGCGCACATGTTTGGGGAACGCAGGAGGGGGTCGGACGCGATCGTGAAACGTGCAGAAAGCGTGAGGTCTGCGACCAGGCCGGCTAAGAGGACTCCCAGTTTCACTACGAGAAGGAGGGGATCGCTGAGGCATAAAACAAACGGTAAGTCGAGGAGTTTGATCAATATTTGCTTGCTAATTTGCTATTGTTTTTAATTATTTATTTATTTATTTACAAAAGTCCTTAAAGAGTCTTACACTCACTTCATAGAACATAACAATACATTAAATTCAGTCAAGGGCCTAATTTGTTTACAGTGTATGTAAATGACTTAGTTAAGCATCTAAAAAAGTATAATATCCAACTTTTTGCTGATGATACCTTACTGTATGTATTGGGAGAAGATGTTAGCACAGTTGTAAATATTATAAATGAAGAGCAGGCATTAGTATTTGAATGGATTACATGAAATGGATTAAAACTAAACAAAATTTATGATTATTAAAAGTCAATTCAATTCCATCGAAACAAGGTGTCGTGGTGGAGTCTTTGTTAACAACCAAAGAACAAGTAGAGTGGTACAAATATCTGGATGTGATAGTAGATGAACATATTGATGTTTCTTACCTTAATTTTATCTTAATGGTCTGAAAAAGTTATAGAAGTATGCTATAAAAGACAGTGTTTGAGGATTTTCTATCTTGGTGATATCAGGAAACAAGATACATGAATAGCACTTCAGAACTGAAAGAAATTACATGTGGAGCCCCACAAGGAATGGTGTTGGGGCCTAATTTGTTTACAGTGTATATAAATGACTTACTTAAGCATCTAAAAAAATGTAATATCCAAGTTTTTGCTGATGATACCTTACTGTATATATTGGGAGAAGATGTTAACACAGTTGTAAATATTATAAATAAAGAACAGGGATTAGTGTTTGAATGGATTACGCGAAATGGATTAAGACTAAACATAAAAAAAAACAAAATTTATGATTATTAATTCCATCCAAACAAGGTGTCATGGTGGAGTCTTTGTTAACAACCAAAGTATAGAACAAGTAGAGCGGTACAAATATCAAACTAAATATCCTCCAGAAAGAGCAAAACCAGGCTATGCGATGTATTTTTTAAATGCAGTCGTTACGCTAGTATTAAGGATATGTTGAGGACTACAGATTTACGGAGTGTTAAACAGATTATATTCTTGAACACAATGACTACTGTTTACAAAATAAAACATGATTTACTCCCAAAACATTTATTAAGCAATACAAGAACTATAACAGCATATCACACTCGTGCCAAAGAAGACTTTTACATAACTAATCTATTCAGTGTAATAGATTACCTCAAAATATAAAAGACTCTGAAACTGTAAGAGTTTTTCGAAGGAAGTGTGTTAACTATTGTAGGGACGCTGTTAATGTTTAAATTATTTGTTTGTTGAACTTGTTTTTGTTGAAATTTATTTGTAAGGTCATAAATGTTTGTTGGGCAATGATTACAGTGTTATAATTTGTTAGCATTTGCTATTAAATATATTATTATCTGTTTTTCAAGATTCCCATCATCGGAGATATTTTTTTATTTCATTCATCTTTATTCCTAGGAAAGTTGCTTATTTGCCGTGTTCAATAGGGCTTCCATTATATTCTAAGTCGTGGGGAAGTTGCAGATTTTTGTTGATTATTAGATATTTGAGAGATACATCTTCTCATAGTCCTTCTGAGGTTTTTACCCTATATATAGAATTTTTTATTTTAATTCCTTTAATGGAGATTAAGAAAACCAAGATCATTAATAAAAATTATGAAGAGAAGTGGTGATAGTGTCGAAGCTTGTGGTACTCCTCTTTTGATCATCCTTGTAATACTATGTTCACCATTAACGAAGCTGTACTGCTTTCTATTTCGTAGGAAAGATTTGATCCACAGAATAAGAACCTCAATTTTATCAATAAATGAATTATCATTTTATAAATTACCTAATATAAACTTAAACTATATTTATATTATTAATTTTATTTAATTAATTAGTTTACTATTTATTACAATATTATTTAATTTTAGATACAAAGAATTTAATTTGAAATAAACTAGAAACCTTCAAAGTTTCAAATAAAGAAAAATCTTTAAGCCTTAGAAATTTATTTAACTTTAAATTTGGAATTTAATATCATTTTTTTTTTGGCTATAAGACTAAATTTAAATTAGTCTGAATTTATTAGTAAAGGAAAATATGTTTCGTAAGTAAATTTACAATTTATCGCTTAAACCTCCTCAGCAACTTTACTTTTAAAAACGAATAAATGATTATTTTCAACAAATCATAAAAACATTGGTATATTTTATATTTGATAGATGAGCCGGAATGGTAGGAACATCATTCAGATTATTAATTCGTGCTGAATTAGGTAATACTGGGGCCAATGGATTTTCCAGCTTATCATATTCAAAAACTAATGTAGAATGCTGATGCAACTTTTTTTGTTATCTATGGTCCTTTGCAGAGTCATTACAGAATCCACAATTGCTATTTTGGTGTTCGTTTTGTTTTTTTCGGAATCCATATCGACCACCATAAAAAAAGCAATTATCTTTAAAGAAACTTGTTATTCTGTTTTTTGTTATTATGTTGGAATGTTGCAAATTGGCCTGTAGTTCATGTCATCTTTAGGCCCTCCTTTATATATTGGAGTTACTTTTCCTATCTTACTTGGTAAATAAGTCAGCTGCTTCTTCATCCTCAATGGAATCATTAGTATTCACAGAAATTTGAATCTTATTGTTGCCTGTGGAATTGTTTTTTTATGATTTGATTTATGTAATTCCAGTTTTCTTTGCTGTTTCCTTGGCATTGCATGAATTTAACGTTCCAGTAGTTCTTTTCTTTAGTTTTCTTCTTTCGTTGGTTACTTCATTTCTGTTGTGATTAAATCTTTAAATAATTTAATTAATTTTAAATCTTTAATTAATTAACAGAGGGAGATTTACCACCCGTGGAAATAGAATCATTCCTGGAACGTAAGCAGGTTCTAATATCCGGCGGAAAGAAGGCCCCTAACAGGCAATGGAAAGTCTGCTATACCGTCCTCTGCGGACAGTTGTTGTGCTTCTTCAAGAATAAGGACGATTTTCACGCCAGCAAAGCTTTGTGCCCGCCCGTCGGACTTCACAATTCTACCTGCTCCATCGCGAACGACTACACGAAACGTAAATACACCTTCAGATTAATTACGGTGGACACGTCGGAATTTTTGTTTGCCTGCTCGAGACCCGACGAAATGAACGATTGGGTCAGCAAGATTTCTTTCAAGGCCAGACTACCGCCGAGCCAGCAACTTATATCGTTACATTTACCAAAGGTATGTTAACATTTCCTAAACTATTATTATTGATTATATATTACATAGTACAATCAATAGTAGTTTAATATAATATATTAAACCTTCATTTAGTTCATCTTGTTCATTTTAATTTTTGGTTTTAATTTTTCTTACTTTTATCTGCATTAGATTTTGCTTATAATGTAAATTGTGAAATATTCTTAGGATCAACACGAAGAAGTTAGCTCACAATCCAGCAGAACTTCGAGCCCGGACGTACCAGACTCTGTGGTGTTACGACACGATCCGCAAGGACTTAACGGGAGTACAACCGGACAGGGACAGCGACATACTTTCACAGGTGAATTATTCGTTTAAATATAATACAGGACTGTGACGTGAATGATTGTAAAAGCTTTTTTGAAATTACACGTGATTTCCACTAACAGAATGATCAAGAAAGCTTTTCAATCGCAGGCCTCAATTAAAATGAATAATAAATTAATACCAGGGCGTCACCGCAATAAGTTTCCAAGATGGAATACGTTCGTAATAAAAATAATAACAATAATTCTACTAATTTCGCGTTCCGCAAGCAACTGTAATAGAAAGGATTCACAAAATTAACAGAGTATCTTTCGAGACGACAGTTTTACTTTCCTTTCCGAGTATTAATAAAATATTGGAACTGTATCGTACTAGGAGACAGTCCGCCGCCTTTACCGATGACGCAGCCGCCGAACAATCACGCGATCCGACGTCATAGTACCATAGATGGCAGCAGTGAGAGTTACGGTTAGTCCATATCAGAGTCGTGGAAACTAACAAACCGCATGAGATTTCTCTTCTTGCATGACTTCTAATCTATTGCTTTGTACATAACGGCGATTCTCTGTAATGAAACGAATTTTTTGCACATTGCGTATTCTATTATTTACTCGTATTGCATGCTTCGTGTTCGGGTGACTGAAAAAACATTTAACGGGGTACGGTTTTTAGGGAGCGCGTTCCGAGACGGATCACCCAGAATAGATTGGAAGGCATCAAGCGTGGGCAGACCAACAACGTTACAACCAAACGACCAAAAGATTGGGTCTAGACTGAAGGACATGTTCACTAGAAAGAAGAAAAACTAGACAGTTTTGTTTTTGTTTATTATCAAGTTGAATATTTTGTTTGTAAATTACAAAAAATATGTAATCAGGAGTGCTGTATATATAGTTTGGATTTTTACTATGTACAGCGAATTTATTTATGCTCGCAACCTAACAATTATGCAGCCCCCCGGTTTTATTTGATTAAGCACGGTCTGTTTTCGGTTTGGAAAAAAGTCCTGCACGTCAAGATGGCAGTTTTTTCTCTTATTTATTTAGTGTTTTTGCGCTTATTGATAATTACAACTTGAGTAGGTTGCGTGCAAAAATAAACTCGCTGTATATACACCTTTATTATCGCTATTACTGTAAGATAAATACCAAATATTCTTTCTTTGTTGTTTGATTTTTATATTATTAATTATTCTGTTCTGTAAGTTGACGAAATATTATATATAAATATATATATTTGTATTTTCTAGTTAAGACAATAAATAATATTGTAGATAACGTATACTGATTTTTTTCTTGTCATCTTGACCTTACTTTTATCAAGATATCTAAATCAAGATTGAGTGCTATTTGTATCAGGTTGTTGCAAGAGTAATTTTATTTTATTTTTTTTTTGTTCAATAACCTTTTGCCATCTTTCTATCAACTTCACAATTGCATGCTGTTAGAATAAAATTTTATCATTCAAGGAGTTTTGCAAAGTTCGAAATAAATGATAATCTAATGGGGCTAGGTCATGGCTGTGTGGTGGATGTGACATCACTTCCCAACTACGCTCCAATAATTTTTTATGAGTCACATTTCAATTGTTTCCAAGGAATCGTTTGGTTCTTTGGAAACAATTATAATTCTACCAAACTGACATGACCTTTCGATGAAATTCAGCTTCCAATGTGCGTCGTGGTGGTTCATCAAATTGTTTCACAATCTTTTCAGATTGATGTTATTCGTTTCAAAAATGGATTATCTTCATTATGCTTAAGGTGTAAATTACAGATGTATTGCATTAAATAAATCTCTTTCAATTCATGCAGAACCCAGACACTGAGCTTTTTAAAGAATCCAAACTTCTGAAAACGTCTGTTAATGATTTAAAGATTAATTTTTAGCTTCTGCTTAAAAAATCTCCAAAACCAAATTTGGCAAACGAATTCTGACAAATACGTTCTGTTCAGACATGAACACCATAAACTTTATATATCCTGTGAATGGCTTCGACAGCTTTCTTGCCTTTACAAAAATAAAAATGCAAAATACAATGAATATGCTACTAGAAAATGCCAAAAGAAATAAATCATTTCATGGATAGGAGTAATTCAAAAACCTCATTAAAATATGACTATAAAAATTTCCGTATGCCAACATAGTTTTATCATACTATTTGGTTGCCCCAAATTCCTCAGTAATAAAAATGCAAGATAATTTTTGAATTATAAATACTTTTTTATCGTTATCATGGTTACACAAATGATAATACAGTACAATCAGTAAAAGAGTCAAAGTGAGTCATTTTCTATCTGCTTCCAAGACATTGCAATAACTTTATTAGATTAAGATTAACAAGCAGTTTGTTTCTGACATCATCTTACTTATTTATATACTGTTTTTATTGGGATTTAGTGTAAGAACTTATATTTTATGTTTACAATGTATACACAAAACATTTCTGATTGTTTATTTCAACTTGAAATTCAATCTAGCAAAATATGTAATCCGTTAGGCACAAAATTTTGCAACCTGTAAGCAACGTTGCAAATTTGGCAACCTGTAAGTAGTTTCAAATTGGCATATATTGAATATCTAAGTAATATTAATAAAGAATAATTTTTTTCCTGAAACTGTTCTTTCCATTTCAGTTTAACATCCAAGTACATCCCCAGATTATTTGCTGTGTTGGAATATTATGTTACCATTGATGAATGTTTGTAAAATTGATACATATTGGTTCGGTTTCATTATGTGCCCACATGTTTTGTCCACAGGTATAAAGTTGTATTTTTAATTCGACAATCTATTAAATAAATGAACTCCCCATACCGCTTACTCTTCGTTTCACCACTGATAGCTTTTCTTGTTAAATTACCAAGGAATAAATTTCTCATTTAAAAGGCAACATGTTTAATTACAAAATTAATAGATTTTTAAATAATATTTTATCTTTAAAATAAAAAGCACAATAACTTATGATGGGGGTCACCTTTAATACCAATTCGTAGCAATGAACCTTAATCCTGAATGAACTGTAGTTGAATCCTTTATTAATTCCAATGCTGCCCAACAAAACCCAACCTTTACGATTTTGAGCTTAACATTTTTCAAAGAAACATTAGAAGCTCCAGCATTTCATAACATTACCAACAATTGGATCAGGATCAAATTTTCATGACTGATTTAATTCGCTAATGACGAACAGTTAGTTGCTATTCCTGTCATCAATGATTGTTGCTTGTTAATTTAACAGTACATTTCGAAAATGTGTCCTTATCAAGTTAATGCTCATTAAGTTTTAAACAATGGAGGAATACTTGACCGAATTTTGGTAAATTATCAAAAATAATAGTGTATATTGTTTCGGCTGCAGCATTTTCAATCAAATCTTCTACAATGTTACAATAATTGTAAAGGTCACAATTTTCTTTTAATAGAAGAGAAAATTTAACTGGAAAGCTTTCAGATGTAGGTACCCCATCAAAATCGAATAAACTAAATACTGGAATTTATTTAAAAATTATTATATTGATGAGTTTACTTGATAATATTAAAAAACTCTTTCAATAAAGTTCAAAGTAATCTCCCCGAGTATTTCAACAGATGTTACCAATATGATGTCATCTACACATTTTTCATAAGCCAGATAGACATGTCGGTTACTGCTTATGTACTTTAGATAAGTAATTCTTAGAAGTACAATGCAGAGAACCGATTAAAATGCAAACAAATGATTAAGTAATAAAAGTAGAAATAAAATTTACAGTTATAACTTTGTTGGTGACGTCAAAGCTTTCACACCAATGAAGGTCATCCAAATTCAAGGTCATTATTTAGTTTGTTTGTTGAATACTTAAAGAGCTTTAATTGTTATAGATTGGGGGAATGTGTGCAATTGAAAATGTAGGCAAATATTAAACATAATCACGAAAACTAATTAATTCACTATACAGGTTACGGCAGAATTGATTAAATGTTTTGAATTGGTTGTAATTTATTTTAAAACACATATTTAAAGTCGAAGGTTAACGAGAATTGACCTTGCACCATTGAAAAGGAAGTATTCACGGCAAATTCCAGTGAAAATGCTTAGGTAAACAACATACTCTTAGGCGATGAAGGGGGAATTGTTTACAGAACTGAGTGGTCCATTTGTAAACGTGCTGATAACAAAAAAAAAAACATTTTCCGATCAATTTTGCAAATTACCCTTCTTAGAAAATGAATTGTCTAGTCCAGTAGTCGCCAACCTGCGATTCAGAATTTCAAAAAGCGATATTCACGAACTTAATCCAAGAACTTAAGAATAAGGCGTGTTTTGCAAGGAGTTAAAAGAAGAAAATAAACAAAATAATGGTTATGAATTAAACAATTTAAGCAATTATGCCATATTCGCTTATCAAATGTCTTGACATGGAGATTGCGCAGGTCACGTTTTGCCCAGAAAGATAAACTAGTAAATGTATATCGCACATGACTTTCTCTTACCTTACCCCTGGTTTATATATAAAAAAAAATGTACAAAATTGTTCGTTATTTTAATATTTCTACTAAAAACCTCAAGTCTTTTAAAGACTTAAAAAATATCATAATATACAGGATATTCCATTTAAAAATCTGAAGTTGGACCCTGCATATTTGAAAACTATTTCAAATTGTGAAGGGTTCGATGTCATGCAACCTTTATTTGAAAAACTTTTGTCTAAAGAGAGCAATATCCGAAATTAAGAACGAAATACCCTCTTGCCCCATAGGATCGTATTGTTATTAATTATACTTATAACTCGAAAACTGTTGATTTTAAGTATTTACTATCCTTATAGTTTTTTACTAACAATTTTATGTAGATTAAAAAATATATTTTGTTGCAAAAAGTTGTAAAAAATGAAAAAAATTTAGGTTAAGTACCTCAACCATATGTGCAAGTTTTACGAAATACTTATTGTGACCAAATTATATAATAATTAACTTGTATGTAGAGTATTGTTTTATTCAGTCTAATATGACAGGAAATACTAGAGAATACCGCTTAATTTCAAGAGAATTTTAATATTATTACCTTTATGGACAGCTGCGTTTTCGGAAATGACATAATAATACAGTTTTACTATTATTAGAAAGAACTATTATTAGTTAAATCAATTATATACTGTGACATATTGTTTATTCTATCACTCAATAGATGACGCTTACTATTTATATTTACTGCGAAGATGCCACAATTTAAATATTTTTAATATCAATTGCGGTTTGTAATAGATTCGATTTGAAATATGTATGTTTTGTTGCTTTGATAAATAAATTTAGCACTTACAAAACGTAGGAAATTGGGAATGACGAAATAGTAAATAATTTTAAAGCATTAAAAGAAAATCAATTCTAATGCTCTTTTATTACTAAATTCTGATAAGGCAATGTTAATGCAATTCCAAGGTTAATAATTTGCATAGTAAAAAAAAGCGTTCGTAAAATCCACACAATTATCGAACGATAAATTTTCTTAGGTAGACGTACGTATCCTGTGTTTATAAATAAGACTAATCGAATTGACTTTTGCGTGGGTAAATTTGAAACGCAGTAAACCAAAGCTTAAAATATCTTATTCCGCGCTTCTCGTGAAGCAGATTAGTAACCGCAATTAGTAATAATAAGTAGAGCAAACTAAACAAATAAGCAATAAAGAAAATAATCGTTGTTTTGGTAGCATACGCATTCGATAAACTCTTTCGCGCAGGCTCATGTCAAGCTTGTCATTACCAAGAACCACAGCAGAATTGTTTTCAATCGGTGTCGGAAGCATAAGCATTTTGCTTTTGGATATCTAACAGTGACGATCCGTTTGGAAGCGAAATTGGTTGTTCTTCTGTAAAACGTACTTCAAGGATTTCATTCGTAACGATGAAATACCTAATCATTCTCGCTCTTGTGTTTTACACGGGTAAGTTTAATCGTATATGCGCATGATTAAGACTTCTTTGTTTGTGGCTTGCTTATCAAGCAATTCCTTAGATTTATTATATGCTCAAATTGCTAAGAATTTACTGGCCTGCATTAGTCAATTAAACATGTTACTGTCTCCCTTCGTTTCTGCAATTTACCAATTTAACACTTACTTTTTGCAGCGTACGCTACACCACCGCGTTTATTGGGTGCGAAGCAGTGTACGTGGGGCCCGTCGTATTGGTGTTCTAATATAACGTAAGGAACAATGATTATGTACTTTTCTAGTGACTCGTATATGCCTATGAATCATGGTTTTTATGACTTACAGTTAAAGCGTAAACCTTTGGTTTTAATTTAATTTAATTTTATCTGTAAAAACGTATTTTGACAATTTACGAAATATTGTGGGTATCTAATCAAGTATTCATAGTTCGAAGGTCATGTCAGGGTTAATAAAATATAGATTGCGAGTTGATGGTAAATATACATTTTATTTCATGATCGGACATAATTAGCTGCTGTTTTCTTTTACCCTATTAGAAATATGTTTATACTGAGTGATTCAAGAAAAAATTTGGGTGCTAGAAATACGGTTTTAACTGAAACTTCTATTTATTTTAACAATTTTGATAATATTACTGTTTTCTTTTGGTGATTAATAATATTTTTACTGGCTGTTTTATTATATTAATATGTATTTTATGATAATTTTATTTGTATTTTATTTTATTATATATTTTATATAATATATTTTTTAAAATTATTATATTAGAAATATAATATACTAAGTGATTCAAGAAAAAATTTGGGCGCTAGAAATACGGTTTTAACTGAAACTTCTATTTATTTTAACAATTTTGATAATATTACTGTTTTCTTTTGGTGATTAATAATATTTTTACTGGCTGTTTTATTATATTAATATGTATTTTATGAT
>JAWQRM010000360.1:0-23706 GCA_033557675.1 Coptodactyla brooksi
GGACATTCACGTACACTGGACCTCACACCCACCGCATAACGAAAATCTTCAAAAAACAAAATATAAATATTGTACTCCGCACAGCACACAATATGAAACACATTACACAATCAGCAATAGAAGAAAACAACACAATGGAACTATTCGGTATATATAAAATCAAGTTTGGCACATGCAACATGAAATACATAGGCCAAACTGGCAGAAAATTCTAAGACGAATACATAAAATCTTACATAAACAATAATTGATGATTATCGACAGAAAAATAAATTGGAAGTAACACATATGTAATTAATATTAAAAAAATCTTAGCAAAGTGTTCAAACATGCACATGCATCAAAAATGGCTGCTCAGATTAAAGAAAGCTTATTCTTATTTATATGTCGTTAACAATATATAAACTAAACTGTGGATCCATAGCAACATTCATCTGCAAAGAAAGATTAGATAATTTGACAATGAGTCTCTATCCAAAGAATACTTTTGATAGAACCTCATTGCTTCTGACCAATTTCTCTGCACACAAACATTTTGTTATTTTATTGAAATTTAATTCCATAGTATTTTATAGCTCCTTTTACAAGTTTCCTTCTACGTGACTTTCAATGGATAATTTGGCGTACAAAGGACATTCTTCGCCCAAAAATGATAAGACTCATTGAAGAAAATCTTGAGAAATATTTAATTTTAAATGCAGATGAAAATATCCTCGATATAGAACATTAATTATTTCATGCTGAAGGCACTGATTTCCTCATGCATCGCTAATTAGTGCGGCAAATCAGATGTATATGCAACGGACCATCCATTATCTACTGCAACGGACTATTCATTTTTATACATTCGTTTGAAATTATTGGTCACAACATAGTTAACAGCGGCTTTACTTTGTTCCTTACTAACAACATAAATATTATGTTTTCCGTATTAGATAACCATATCAACAACCAAGAACTTTGATTGATGGTTATTTGACAATTCAACTATAACTTTCAATAAAAAATTTACAAAATATTTATTATTATTGTATTATATCTTACTCTTAATAAGGTTTTAACTATTTTTTGTCACTTGATAAAATGTTTTGGCAACCGAGCACCTACCAGATTAAGAGAGTGTCGGTACATTCGATCATGTAAATAGTAAAAAATTAATATATATGACAGTATCGCTAATGAATTACTTGGGCGGTTGTGTTCTATAACTGTTGGCCTCTTTCTTTTCTTTTCACATTTTTGCCATAACTAAGAAAGTAGGTCGATGACCTATTTCTAATTCTTCTGGTAGATTAGATTAAGTCTGGTAGCTTACAACTGTAAACATGGAAATTTGAATATTTTCTATTATCATCTAATTATGCATGACACAATTTTCATATACTATAAAAATATGATAAAATAAGTTTGATGAGTTTGTACAGGTGACCCATAAGTAATATAGCAACAAAAGTGCGTACCTCAATTCAAAAGTTGGCAATAAAAGGGATGATATGTATGATGTATGCTATTAAAATCAGTTTTATTTTTTTGCGTAAGATCTAAAGTTTTTGTAATATAGATGTGGTAATTAGATTACTGGCAGAAACCAACTATCATAGATGGCGTAACCTGGGCTATTTCCTGAGCGTTTTCAAAAAGACTGAACTTTTTAGCTATTAATTTAAGCAACTTTTAATTCAAAAATTGTTTTTTGAATGAAAAATTTTAATATATTTTTTTCGCTAATTTTAATTTTTTATTTATTTTTTATTTCCAAAACTTTCTAACTGGCGCCAAAATGGAATTTTCCAGATGTTTGCTGTTTAAGTTATAGAGGCAAAATAAATATTTTAAATTCTTATGTGGGTTGACAGCCTTGTTTCGTCTTAATATGATGGTGTTGAATTTTCATCCTGTTCTGAATTCCAAAAAACTTTGTTCGTAAGAAGAATTATTCGTAAGAAGAGTAAGAACGTAATAAAAAGAGCATTATCCAAAACCGAAAGATTTTTTTTTTCCATTTTCGCTCATATATGGGAAAGTAATGCACTTATACTAAATCACATTTACCAAAGATTTTCTCATTTAAAAACAATACGTGTTTGTTAAATCGTTTATTTAGTATCTTCCTTAAAAACAAAGTCCTTTCATAACCCAAATCCAGCACTACCAATTTGGACCACTTTGTTTAGCAATAAATTGTAAATCATGTTCGAAATACATTAGAAAGCAAAAACACATGATTGGCTGGTAATTCATACAGATTCCCTGGCTTAAATACTTAAAGGGCAAATGTCTCGAAAATATTATTTTTATGGCAATATGTGTTTGGTAATAGTCGACGTAACCTCTTTAAACAGATTAGATTAGGCACCCTCTTTTCAATTAAAATAAAAAATTATTACCAACCATTGCATTAAGGTAAATGTAGAGAAATTATAATACCTTGCCCACAGGAATTTGTCACTGTGTATCAAAAATATAATTTCTGAATACAACATTATCTCTGTCTACACATCCAATATGTGCCTCATTATGCAATTATCATACTAAATTAATCTAATGAATAACTCTCAACTCAGAACGAGCAACGATAATTGATTTTGATTGACACCGCAAAATTTTGGACATATACTTTATAAATGTCCAAAAGATATTTTGATTGATACGACGATGTTTTAGGTATGTGTGTCATAATAATTTATTGTCACTGTTAAAGAAAATACCTTTTCAACATTTATGAACGATGTTTATGAAACTAATCGTAACGTTCAAAACAATTTGTATGATTTCATTTATAATTTACAGTGTGAACCCTAAGTGCTATGAATCACTACGACAAAGCATTTAATTGAGTAGATTATCAATTCATTTTTTAATTCTGAAGTAAAATGGGTAAAATTTAGTAAAATTTGTACACCCATTTGTACAGTGTTTATGCTATGCACAAATGGGGACGCATTAAGAACGCAGGATCCATCAGATGCCTAGTCTTGATACAACTGTTTCCTCATGAATGATTCATGTCCATTGGATGGAAGCCACTCACGTACAAAATAATTTTAAGATTATGATATGGGCTTTAAAATGGGGAGATCAGATAATCGATCCATACTATACTGATTAATCGACTCATATTGCGTTAATGGATATTTTCATTATTGATCCATATTTTAATAATGGAAATATTACTATGTCTACCTTCGTACAAATAGCCGTGATTTACAGCAAGTGTTGTACAAAGTGCATGTAGTAAATAAACTATTGTTATCTTTAAAGGTCATGCAGAAGTATCAACTTTATTTTGTGTTAACATTTGAGCTGATAAAAATGCCGAATATAAAGCTTCCTAGTAAATATATCGTGTGAATATTAAATGCATTTTAATTACTTCCTCGTGCAATTGATGCTATTAAAGCTAGGATATTTTATATAAAATACACACGTAACGTATATTTTTCAGGCCGTTATTAAATTTTCTTGACGTCGGGCTGCAAGCGACCGAGAAATCGCGCCGGCGAATCTCGGTGTCCACAAAAGAAATGTTGTTCTAAAAGACTGGTTATACTACAACCTGTGCATAAATTATTGCGAGCAGGCGGATCATAAAACGAATTAACGCTTGCAATTGTGGGAGGTATCGGATGTAAAACAGAAATGCGACATATACTATTCTTAAAATCTGATAACGACACTATCAGATTTTAAGACCAACGAATATCTGGACGCTATGAACTGATTTTGTTTCTTACTTTCCTTTTTGTTAAAAGTAAATGCTTTTTTTCAAAAGAAAAATTTTTTTCACCAAAATTTTTATTTCAAAAAGCTTTTTTTTCGTCTGAACGAAAGCCGGATTAGAAAAAAAAATTTTAAAGAAATTTTATGAAATTTTATGTTCAGACAAAAAAAATTTGAAAAATTTTTCAAAACTATTTTTTTTTTAATTTTTAAAATCTTTTTTGAAAATTTTTTCTTGATTATTTTTGTTTAAATCCCAACAGGCCCTGCATGCTACCGCCAAGTTTTAAATTAATCTCGCCAACGGTTCAAAAGTTATCAAGGTTTTTCTTCATATAGCTCAATAATTGTTACCCTGTAGCTACCAGGTACAAATTAACCCGACGTAGTAAATAGTGTTCGACGTCATCTCCAATTACCCAGTCATGAGCACGAAAGGGCTGTTCTGGAGCTGTACCTGAAGTCTTTTTATTAGCCTTGGCATTCTTCTAACGGATATTGATCTAATAGTCGTGATGAATTGGATGCTAAACATTTACACTTATAGCAACATTTACAGAAATTTATTGTTGCTGCAATAGTTGCAATTACTTCCAGATATTTAAGAAATGCTTTTGGCACCTAGACCATTAGAAAGTCGTGAAGTAAAAGATGATTTGTGCTTTATTTTTATAATTGAATTGCTTGTGTCTCATGTCTTAGAAACTCATACAATTTTTGATACTTTTAAGGTTTGTATTGAATAATTTGTTCCTAATAGATTGACTAAATAGTTATAGCCATTAAATCAAATAAATAAAAAAAGAATAGGCTTACTTAGTAGAATCGATACCTTAGGAATACAAAAGAAGTCCTGACCCTGAAATTGAAACAGGCGCACCAAATGAACACGAAGTGGGGAAAACCCTAAAGCAATTGAAGAACAATACAATAGCAGGAACAGATTGTTATCTGTTGTGTTTGGGATGTTATCCCAAATGAGTTAAAGCTTAAATTAAAATAAACACAAAAGTCATAACAAAACTAGTAAAAACAACTTTTAGAGTCGAAGAAAGAATACCATAGGAAAACAAACAAGGGAAGCAGAACTAATAAGATTCGAGAACAATAAGAATTGTGAACGATACCAGCAAAATACTTGTAGAAGTGTTGTAAAAGTAGGGTTAAAAATCCAATTGATAACTTTCAGAATAATATTCTGAAACATAACTAAATAAATACTTATACATGGATCTGCAACTGATATGCAGAATTTATCGAGCAGTAATTGAAATAAATGGAAATGTGTCAGAAATGATAAAAAATATGAAAGCAGTGAGACAAGATTGCATGTTATCATTGCTACTACCTTTAATTATATTCTTCGGGTGGTTAATAACCTTGTTTCGTCGTACTAATGTATTGTTGTTTTATTACAAACCCGTTCTGACGATCATTTACTTTATGTGGTTGACGACGCGTTACGACTTTCATCATTTTCAAGTATAGCATGTTATATAGGTTTCTAAATCATGAGTAGTGAGGTGAAGCTTCCTGTTGGTTATTAATTTGTATGTGGGTGTTTTCCATTGTATTGCCAATATTGCAATTATTTCTTCAATGGTATCTAGCTCGGCATTTATTGAGTTGTTCGGCGTAGTTGGAGTCTGTCCTATTAAAGCCGTACGATTTGCACATGTTGCAAATTAATTTGTAAGATTTTAATTGATGTGTTGTAAGATTTGTAGTGATTCCTAATGACTATGATACTATCTAGTATAACTACTATGATACTATGACTGATGACTAATACGTCATCAACGTATCTGTACCTGGTGAATGCTTGCAATTTAGTTTTTGCTTTATCGACTATTGTTTCTTCTAGGTTTTGTAAGGAAAAGTTCTGAGAGGATTCCAGATAGTGGACTGCCCATTGGTTGTCCATCTTCTTGCCCATATATGTATGAAAACATATATGAAAACTATTTATTTTATATATAGGCGACATGTCTACAGTAAAACACAAAATTTGTATGAATAATAATACTCCTGTACTGGCCAAAGGTATAAAGCTCATACTGACATACGTCAGTATTGTCATGTTAGATTCTCAAAGTAATTGCTTTCAATTACTTTGAGAATGTAACATGAATCCTTCTATTTGCGAGTTTTTAGCTGTGTAATTAGATATGAAACAAAAAGTTTTCCGAAAATATCTAATTTCACCAAATTGTTTTGGTGAAATTCTGCTGTTTTCGGAGTTTCTTTCTCACTTGTTTAAAAAAGCTCTAACTTTAAAGTACGTTAGACAATATGTTACAATTATGTTATATACTTTTGGCCAGTTCTGTATAGAAAAGAAAGAGTTAGCCCATTCCTTAGAGGCCTTTAAGAAAGATGCTAAAGAGGAATTCAAGATTGTTTATGACTAGGGCCCCCGGCAAATAGCTTAAATATGTGCAGGATAACATCAGAACTCTTAAAACCGGTTCAAAATAATTGGCATCTCTTTCAGCTAATTTGAATTTTAAAAAATTAACTTGTCTTTTCACTTAGCCTCTTATTAATAGAACAAATATGTACAGATTAACACAACAATGTATTGTAACAAGTGGAACTCCCATAAATATATGAATGTTCCAACACAATACACTGAAACTCAATGTTAACTTCTAATTGTTGAACTGTACTTTATTTTTTTTGTAGAGCTGTATATTACTTAAAATCGGATAACAACTAGAAAAAAATATTAATATGTTTGTCATAGGACAATTTTTCTTATTTAATGGCATTTCTGGTCATTAAACAAGGAAAAATTTATTTAATCTGTCAGGAAGTATAAAGCTATTCAAAATAAATCTAGTACTCTCAAAAATTTGTGAGTTCCACAACATTAGACATACTCCAATACACCTTACGTTTTCATATTGTTAGCACTATAGTCAGACGACATTGTCGTGATTCTTGATATCCTTGAAAACTTTACTGAACAAAATTTGAATAATTTAATCTCGCTCATGAAATAAAACTATATTATTGTTTAATGAAACCATTAAAACAAATTGTTGAACCTCAAACCTGTCAATATTGTCGCACGTTTACAACTTGTTATCTTTAGATAAAGTTTATCTGTAAAACAGCGCCCGGATTTGAGATTTTCAAAACAACTTTCCTTTTTATATTTCCACTGCATAAAAGGTTAACTATGAGTTCTGGACCTCCTCACTATTTTAAAGCAAAGCGCAATAACTGAGTACTTCTACTACCATTAACGGAAACCGCAATTTTGCGGTTATGTTCCTTGCAGAGAATGTCGAAAGCTCTAAATTTCAATTTGTGTTGTCAGTTCAATGTCTGAAATATCTGACTCTAAGAAAAAATTACATAATCCGAAGAAATAGCGACCGTAAGAGCAAACTGTCATAGAATCCTTTCATTCATAGCAGTGGTAATTCGAAATGTGATTTATAGCATACATAAGGGCAAATAACACATACTACGCCGACCACTCTGGCAAAGTGACTGCTTAATGTTATTTTCTACAATTCTAAGGAATCCATGAACTTTGATGGCTAAAAGAATGCCTTTAAATGTATCAAAAGGGTATTCGGAGTAAAGCGTGATGGAACTTCTTCACACTGCTATTGATTTACTGATTGACATTTGGATTTTTCAAAATGCTAAAACCGCCAAACGGTTTACTTAAGAAGTATTAATGATGAAGTATTAATAATTAATGTCCTTAATTAATAATATATTTTGGGTACGTTTAGACGAGCCATCATTGTTAGGGATAATATTAGCTAACATAGTACATTGAAATACAAAGTCTCTGATAATCCTGGTTAGAACAACATAACGTATCTCTTTATGCAAAATCATTAAAATTGCAACTACTTTAGTTGGTAAAGACACATCAATTTCGAAAAACTTCCACTTCCTGATTATGATTTTAATCCTACAGACAATATTTGGGGATTCTGAATTGTGGGTTTGGAACCTGTGGCTTCCTATCAAAGTTAATCAATGGTTATCATTTAACAAAACCAGGAAATTTACTGATCGAGGCACGTTTCGCTGACGATGTCAGCATCGTCGGGAGTGACCAGAGATAAAAGGACTTTTGTCTCTTGTCGTTCCATGTAAGTACTACATACTTAGTACATATAATATTGTAATAAAAAAGTTAAAAATAACCAGAGCATTGTAATAAAGTGAATTTAGCAACAGAACGGGTCATGTATCCTTTGTAGAGTTTTGAGGCATAGAATATCATATTATGATGTTCAGCAAATCATATTATGATATTTTATTCCTATTAAAAGTTGAAACAAAAACGTAAAACTTAACCATATTGCATTAAAAGTCAGCTTTATCTCTCATAATATTAAGTGCATTTTACTACACAATATTCATTTAGGTACAGATTCTTGGGAACTTTCGATTGGTTGCAGTGTTTTTGGGGTAGATGGGCATCTATGCATATCGTTGCGTATTTGGTAATTTTTTAAAGTAAGAGAACAATGAAGTTGTTGCATCGATTGACTTTTCCTTTGAACGAAAAGTTTCTTCATACCGTACAATGATGTTTGTTAACATTTTACTAACATTAAACATTTGAACCATGTTTACATTATGTTCCATCTCAGCAAGTGTCCTCTGCTGATTCATTAAAAAGCAATTCCCCATCTACCAAATATATGTCATGAGATTGCATTAAGTAATTTACGTCTTAAAAATTTACTGCTAATAATGCTTGACTAATCAGAATCATAGTATTTTAAATTATCCTAGCCCGGTAACCAGGTGAACAAAACTAATGCTGATCAAAATATGATTAGAAGCATTATCAAAAACTTATTGTTCTTCATTACTGTATTTAAAAAATCACATGGGACGCAAAATTGAAGTAGTTGGACGTAATATGTGAAGATTAAACTAATTATGGGCATGATCTCGATCATCCGATCTCTGTGTCTCCCTTATCAAGAATGATAAAAGACAAAATTCATGTGATTTCATATCTTTAAAATTTAATTTGTCAACTAGTATTTATAGTTAGATTAACCTGCAAATTATTATTTGGAGTTATTAATTCTTTTGGAAAGGCCAGCTTTGTCTTATAAATAAAATAACCCAAAAGTTCATCTAACTTTTTTCATTCTCAAAATAACTAGCACTAAATATAAGTCGTAGCTTCTTTGGCCACTATAGTTTCCGAAATCTCAGGACTAAGCATCAAAAAAAATCATGTAATAGGTTTAATAATAACTTAAATAATTATGTATATGATTTCCTTTTATGATATACTAATCTATCAGCTTAAGCAACAAATAGTAAAATAATATTTTCTTTATTCTTTCTATATTCCACCTCGAATATAACAGAGCGGTACCTTCAACTTCGATGATGTTATAGGCAAAGATAAGAGTTATGAGCGTTATTTTTAGAAGTTTAGTAGAAATAAGTCATTCCCGTGTCAGTATTATAACACTGATCAATTTTTTAAATATATAATTTCGTAACTTTTACTTTTAATTTTTAACCTTTGATTTTTGACATCAACTGAAAATATTCGAGCAAGGTGTAAGTAACAACGCAGATTGCCTAACATAATTATAAGAAGTGGATAAAACCGTGCATACCTAACCCCGATTAGCTTCATTTAGTGCCAAGTGATATTCATATTATAAAAATAACTGAAAAAAGGAACTATAAAAAAACTGTAATGGCAAAAAAGTATATTTTCCTTACAATTGCTATAAAAAGCAGACTTTGCCACTTGCGTATGTGAATTCAAACTTGGAATTTTCCTATAAACAATTGCATCTGCGTGTAATTATTGTCTCATGTTGAAATAAGTTTTTTAACGTTTATTAATGTAACATAATTGAGTACACAAAGAAAAATATCATATCCATGTAGTTAATAATAATGTATATACCCTATACGACCAATGTCCATTATTAATCTATATTTATATGAAAATATAGATCAATAATGGATAATATATTATATTTATATGCCAATTACTTGGTTACTACATACAATTCATATTCGGATGTTTCATGGAAACATACAAATCTAATATATAAGCCAAATATACACTGTAGTAATTATCTATGTTATATATAATGCAAATACATCTGATATCTATCCGCGACAGAGAAAAAATTACTTATAAACTCCTAAAGATACAAGAACAAATGTAAAACAAAAGCAACAAATGTGTTATTAACAGTAGCAGAAGTATGCGAGATAAGGATCGACAAGAATATGGAGGGAAATGACAAGGAGGTAAAAAGTAAGAAGAAGGCACATTCAGGATAGAAAATAAGTGTATTCAGAAACAGGAAAGAGGTGAAGCAAAGGAGTAAGTATGAAAGGCAAAAAGGAATAGGTGGGAACTTTTCAGAAATCAGACGGAGTCGGAGTATAGAACAAATAAAATTTCTGGAAAACAGAACCGACAAAGATGAGACAATGTGGAACATATACATATAATAAAAACGGATTACTTAGAATGAAACTGATATAGTTGCATTTTAGAATAAATGCTGGTTGTAGAGAGCTCAATTAAAATTAAGCCCGGATGAGAAGCAGTGTGCAGGTGGATCTGGATGATCTTTAATAAGGTGTGGAAGAAGAGCAAAATACCAACTGCCTGGGAGAAGAACCACATCATGCTAATATACAAAAAAGGAAACAAAGCTTCAAAGAAAAAAAATAAAGGCAGGACTCTGAACGCAGGTGGATAACGTGTGGAAGGAGAAACAAGTAGCGTTCAGGAAGGAAAGACAAACGCAAGATCAAGTCAATATAACAAGAAATGTAATAGCATGAACGAAGCAAGAGTTGCATGTAGTCTCGGGAAAAATATATGGAACTTACTGCAGTAAATGTAAGTAAATAAAAAAAACTCAGAGATGTGATCAAAAGCGTATATAAAAAAGTAATAGGAACTGTTGGGGATAGATGGAAAAATATTCAAAGAATTGGAAGTGGGTAGTTTTTTACACGATTTCACATTTACATGGTTTTTAAAATGCGGGATTTAAAACAGAATAAAAACGTCTGCAGCCATTTTTTAATTCCGTTAGCTTAGCCAATCTAAAAATCGGGATTCCCCATTTTGTATGTACAACCAAACCTTTAGCAGCAGAAAGGTGTACATTATTGTGTTTTTCTGTTCAGAATTTTTTAAAACTTTATATTTGCTGGTTAGTGATAAACAATTACAGTGTTTCTAGTGTGTTTATAATTTTATTTAAATTTTAGGGGTTTTACCATGCCAAAAAAACTTTTAAAAAACCAAAATAATAAAAAAATGAATTTCCATTCGTGCCTGTCATCTTTTTTCAAAAATGTGTAATAATACCCAAACAGTGCAATTTAGAACTGTATGTATAATAATTAAAGTGACCCTCAAGTCTTATAAGGACTTAAAAAATATCACAATATATAGGGTGTTCCGTTTAAAAGTCTGAAGTTGAATATTTTTTAAAATAAACTGAACACCCTGTATATTCAAAAACTATTTGAAATTGTGAAAAATTCGATGTCATGCAACCTTTATTCGAAGCATTTTTTCTAAAGGGAGCAATACCAATATATTTCAAGTCATTTTTTCATTACATTAAATTCTGAATTCCATTTATTCCAATCTAAAAATGGGGGATTCCCCATTTTTAGAACCTTCTGTTTATGTGATTAAGTTCAGTAAATCACTGTGTTTTTCTGTTCAGAATTTTTTAAAGCTTTATATTTACTGGAAAGTGAGAAACAATTATAGCTTTTGTAGCACTTTTATTATTTTATTAGAATTTTAGGAGTTTTACCATGCCAGAAAGACAAAAAATAAATGAAAAGAAAAGTTAATTCTTTACAAAGCAAAATTGAAATTTTAGATCGTCTACATAATGGAGAGAGAGTTTATTCTATGAAAGTTTTTATAGTTTATTTTATGAAAGAGTTTATTCTAAATGTTAGTCCAAGAGTTTGTTCTAAATGTTAGTCTATGAATGAAATCACAATAAAGACAAGAATGAAGACTCATTAGAAAAAGTGTAGCGGCTGAATCTTCTACGAGTATAAGCAGAGCTTCATACTTCAGAGATGTTGCACTGGAAAATATGGAAAAAGCATTAGTGATATGGCTAGAAGATACCACTCGAAACCGGATTCCAATTGATACCAATACAATTACAAATAAGGCTTTGAAGATTTATGCAAAAATTAAGAATCAGCTGCCATGCGTTGGTTTGAAAGATTTAATCAAAGACTGCAGAATCTTAGCATCGTCAGCATAGATCGTCAGCACGGGACAATGAGGCGAAGTTAAAATGTCATTTATGAACAAGTCGAAAAGATTACTAAAAATTATTTGGTAAGAAAATCTAGTTATAGATATACAACTTCATTATCATCAATCGCCACATTTTTCCCTAGTTTGTTTCAAAAAATGCAAAACAAACAAAATTGCCGTTTCACAATTCAGGTAATAATAATTAATTAACTATTTAATTCGCTTGCAAATAATCATCGATATTGCAATATTCAAATTCAACACAACGAAACCCACAGATAAAAATTCAGTACAAATAAATTTAGGCACCCTTTGAAACTATAATAAACTGATGCTACCCTGATTGCGGGTAAACGCATTATTATATTACTTGCTTAACGGCTAATTTCGGATCTATTTTCGCCCGCAATTCACGTTTGCACGCTGGTAGGGCGCAGTGTAACGATAAAAGAATGTTTCAACAGTAACTAATTGTTTGCGAAGTGTACAAATTGCATGCGGTCAATCCATGTCCAGATATAAAAAGCTATGGACACCAAACCAATGAAAAATTAAATTTAACTTTCGTGAGTGGAAAGAAAATGTATACAACACATCTTCAGTCTGCCAGAACTTTACAAAATGCAACCCAAATAAGAACGTACCGTGCAAAATTAACATCTTTCGTTTTCAGAGTATAATTACAGACTCCACCAATGTTTGATGGGGTTTACATGAATATGGAACTGTATAAATACCGATTGACATAAAATGTGATTGTAGTGAAGTGCATGAACATCAGCTAATACCATACGTAGATAAAATTAAGTCAAACATTCATCCAATTGTTAGATATGTTTTCAAGACCATGCAAAACAATGCACTAGCCTAATAAATATATGAGGGAAGACCAAATGTAGAATTTATAAAGGTAGCTTTAGACAAGGCACGTTAATTCATGCAAATACTATATACAAAAGTATGCAGCTTTTGCGGAATGTATTAAATATTTTCTATAAATATAAATGTTACTGTAATATTGGCTTGTAAATTGCATTCTTGAAAAGAGTGCAACTTTGTAGTAAAAACGAATTTTTTAGTTGTCTCAACAGAAAAAAACACATAAAATTTAACGCAAATTTTATAGAATGATGTGATTATAATTAAAGCTTAGATAACTTCCTTCAAACATCGATGGACCTTCACAAAAAGGTACACAAAATGTTACGCTAAAAAGATTTAGATTATTGCAAGGTCCTTGAATCTACTATACAAAACATATTTCATTTGACAGTTGATTGAATAAATGGTTATAATTAACGTTAAACTTCATTCAGCTGCCAGTTTTGTTAAAAACATAGTTATGCTATAATTGATTTTAGTTCGTAATTGTAAATAGATATCAAAGGTGTAATTTATATATTTAGATATGTCATATTCTCAAAAATAAAGTATTTTCTTTAGAAGCTCATATCCACATTCCACAACTCCGAAAATCTGATCAGTTGATAAGTAAGCACCTTACATTGTAAAGATAGTTTCAATTAGTTTAATAGATAGTGTAGAGGTTGGCGTTTTCCCATACAGATCAACCGATAAAAATAAGATAGCGTTGTAATGTCTAAACCAGACGAGTGAAGAAAGATATTACACAAAATGGATACTACGGGTACGTTTGTTAATTATTGACATCTATATACCGTGTGGGAAAATCTTACTGGTCTCATACGAGATTCACATAACACTCCCACCACGAGCCCGTGCCTCTACTTCAAGAGCTCACTTGATCTACGGCGCGAGTCATGAGAGTATGTACTCATGTCTGGTTGAAATCGTCTTACGTGCACTTGTTTTTTAACTGCTATCAATAAATGTTCATTCATCTCTTTTCGAACGTTTAAGTTCGACAGACAAACAAAAATTTCATTATTACTCAAATAAAAGGTCACTTTAAAATAAAATAATTCTAATATTTAAAAATAAAACTAAATAAAAGATTCGCCCTAATTTAAAGAGGCCTCCTATTTCGCCAAACAATACCATAACCCGTCGTAGAAATTTCTCCTCACTCTGGAGAGTATTTCTGGTGTAATTGTTTGATGGGCTTAAATAATTTTTATTATGATCTCATTAAAATTTTAAGTGACGTTGGCGACAACCTGTCGCACAAATCATCGTTTCGAATACATTGACTAATACGCAACGCGATGTAAGTAGACGATTTTCGAAAGCAACTGCGAATAAATTTACAACTTCTACCAAAAAATTGCCGTACAAATACCACCTGATAATTTGAATTCTCTCGGCGGTTGTAAAAACGGTTGAGATGTGCGGTCGTCAAAGCTGTCGAGGTAAGTGCACGATTCGCTAATTGTCGTGCAATCTCCGGGATCACCCGACTCGTCCGCCAATCAGACGATGATACGATACCCCTATGCGACAAGATGTATTTTCCAGCACGGTATAATGTGTTCTGGGCTATTTATAAATCTCAACACTAAAGTGTAGCGGCCGTTTTTTTAAAACAAATTAGTGAGATTCTTAATACATAATTCCTTTTTATCTCTTTAATTAGCTTTAGAGGTCATCGCAAATGTAACAACTGACACACAAACTCAGTATATCTATAATATTAGTATGTTAAACGGCACATATATCAAACTGCACGAATGGTTCCGGAATTATATGAAATATAAAATACTGCATAGAATATCTAGATATTTTATACTAAAAGTTTGATAACATGCAAAGAAAATATTGCTTTATTTATTTCATCTCATTAACATCCAATGCTTTGTGAGGTAACAAATATTTATTTATTTAGTTTAGAAAATGCTAGTTGTTTCTATTGTAATAGTTTTTATTTTCTCTGATTGTAATTTGAAATAGCAGCACATTTACTTACCCGTAACAGTTCTTGACAGAATGCGCTACTTTTATATCAACATTTTTTTTTTACTTATAGACAGATATGTTTAATTATACAGCTACACTTGATGTATTTTTACATACTAATTGGTTAAATTTCAGACAACAGTTAACGCAGATATGACTTTTTGTATACACAATGTCAATTAAACAGTTGAAACAGTTTTTGTTTAAATTGCAGTTGTTGAATATCATGAGTCAGTTTAGGTAACTATAAATGTAACTTATAGATGTAATGTATGCTTATGTAACAAGAAACGGTCGACAGATGGTGAGTACAAACTTGTAACTTCAAAAGACGTAGGTTGACGTAGATTTCAAAAGCAATTGCAAAATACTTAGACAATAAGAGAAGAAGAATCGTGGTCGAAAAATTAGTCATAGAAGGTTATAAACAACAAATCATAAAAAAGCTCTTTCGAAGTCATATTTTAGAATGGCAATGAATTGGAAATCGGAAACATTCACGTAGCAACCGCTATGAATAATTAGGGGAAATTTTCTGGCGAAACAAACGTCATTTTTAAATGTCGTCCAGCATCTATTCCATGGTTTATTTTAATTATATCACTGCCTTCCCATACCTCAATAATTAAACAATGTAACCTATAGTAAAAGTTTCAATTTAATTACGGGTATATAATAATAGGTTGACGTATACTGTCTAGACGTTTATGTTTTTATAACACATTGTATGGATTAAGTTATGAAATTAGTCTTTTTAGCTGAAATTTTAACGAAAAGTGTTTGGCATTGTCGGAGTCAAATTTTAGAAATAACAAGAAAAAAGCGACTGTTAAGAATAATTAGGGAAAACTTTTTCTCGAAGAAATCGCCAATTATTTTAATGACAAGCAAGTTAAAGGGAAAATTGTTGAAGCATTGACGGTGGAAAGCTAAGGAAAAGAACATCTGAAATACTGGATAATGAGAGGGAAATTGTTGAAAAAAACGTACTCTACAAACTTCAACTTTATTATCACATTTTTCCAAAGATTTTCAATTTAAAACATGCTAAAACAAGACTTTTTGATTTCTTTGGTCATAAAGCTTGGTTCCAGCTTGATGCATGTGTGCATGTAAATTCCCAACACTTGTGAATTTTTATATTGAAGTTTGAATGCTTAGGCAAATTTAACAAGTGGTTGATTAGTAATGAAGTTTATAACATGAGTGTCCTTCAAAAGTATCCATCGATAAAAAATACTTCCATTAATTAAAATCGCAATGATTGGGCTTACGCTCCTAGAGATATCCAGTAAACCAATAAGTGACTTGGTCATCATTAACCATATAACACAAAAGGGTATATGATTTTGTAATGCTGAAACGTATATCATTCAATTTCTTTCAATTTACTAGTATACCATTATGCACCAACCACTAAATGCACATTTAACATGCGATTAATTACCGAAATATATAACCAGTTTTTAAGTGTTGCCTTGGGAAGTAAAATAAGGTTATAGCAACATTCTCCAGTAATCAAGTTGGACATGATAAGCTAAATGCGATTAATGTTTTAATATTACGTTGCTGTTCGTTTATATTATAAATGATAATATTGTCTATAAAAAACTCAATAATATTTCTTAATTATAGTCTGCGTTTACTGTTTGAGAAAAATAGGTTATATATTATTATTATAAACTACCTGCAACTTTAGTTCATATTGAAGGAGTAGTTGAAAAATGTATTGGGTTGTTCGGGAAGTATTTTCGTTTTTTTTCTTCGCAGTTAAAATACGTTAGTTGTATTTTAACCAACCAACTTTATTCTAACCCGTATATGCATTATATATTCTGATAGCTGACATTGCAAAGTTTATGCGTCAAAATATTTTGTTCGGTTCTGTGCAATTGTTTTCTTTTTGTAGTTTATGAAACTTGGAGAATCAAAAAGAGCATTTTCGGCATATTATTTCGGCGTTTTATTTTTCCAAAAATGTAAAAATGTCGTTCAAGCGAGAAAAAAATTATGTGACGTATATGGAGAGGATGTGTTGACAGAATGCCAGTACCAAAGCTGGTTTGCAAAATTTTTGCAAAAATGAAAAAAATTTAAAAAACTTTTTGAAATTACTAAATTTTCAAAATTTCATTTCTGAAATATACTGTTATCAACTGAACAAATTGCATGATTCACTCAAACAGTACCTTCCGATTATTACTCTTTTCTTGTGACTTGGATCAGTTTTTTGCCAGCAAGGATGAGTGTGGAATCATGCTACTGCCAGAAAGATGGCAAAAGGTGTTGGACCAAAATGGTAAAAATGTAAATACATAAAATATTTATGCATTCTAAGAGAAGTTCTCTTCATTTTCACCAAACAAGAACGAAATTACTTTCTGAACAACCCAATATACATATATTGTGTATCGCTAGTTTAAGACACGAAATAAACATTTGCAAAATTAAACTACAATAGATAGAATAGTACGATTATTACATATCGCTATGTAGTAAAATATAGGGCTGTCCTCTTTATTTAATAAATATACTTTGAAGGTTAATATTATACATTTATCAAATATACATCATAACATATTCATTAGTATACACTCATACAGTTGGTGTATGAGTTTTCAAACCAAAACCACTATACAATGTTTGAAAAGAACATAGATTGAATATAATCGTAATTAAACAAAGTGTATTACAATATTCACTTAAAGCTTATAATTATACTTTCATGTTTTTTTAGTTTAGTAATTTTTTATTAAAACTACTAGTGCTATTAACTAAGCGCTATTGAATTGCAATTTAAATTGAAAATGTTTATAGTAATTATACAAATTGCTATAATGCTTAATAGATATAATTTTAACACATGTTTTCCAGTGAAAATTGATGAAACACACTATAAAAGAAAGCCTATAGTTTAAAACTATTTAAAATTGTTAGTACTTGAGCAATTTTCACGGATTAAATGTATTTGATGTTGATAATTAACGCTATATTACACTTTTCAAAAACAAAATACTTCAAAAATTATCAGAAATACTTCAGAAATTAAATCAATCAAATTATTATCTCTCTATAAAAACAGAAAGTGATCCTTAATAACGCATAAATGCTAGTATATATATCTATAAAACAAAAGGCATAGGAAAGCAGACCATAGAGATTATGCGTTAACGGAAATAATCTATCAATAGCAAAGAAGTAATGTAAGAGAGCAATTTCTACACAAAAGAAATTGATCAAAACATGTGAATGCGTAATGCTTGATTTGCTGAACTAATTCACTTATGAAATGAATATTGAAATAATTATTACCACTACCACTTTTTGCAAAGTAAAACAAACAATTTTACAAAGTGCATTTACAACACAATATTTTATATTTCACATATTGTAACAAACACGATTTCCCTAGAGTGTTGTTTAGCTAAATAAGGCATAGTTGCAAGTCTTTATACCAACATAAAACCTTAATTATAAATTATCAATATTTTAAGTGCAGTGTGACATGGTTTATTTTAATTATTTCAGGGAGTCCAATTTTTTAGGCTGAAGCGTGGAGATTAAGCCATTGTCAATCGTGACCAAAACTAACAGCTTAATACATCAACAATTAAACATGTAACCTATAATAAAAGTTTCAAGTTAATTACCGGTAATGGGTATAATTTGTTGATGTAGACTGTCTAGATGTTTTTATGTTACATTGTATGTATGACGCTATGAAGTTTTTAGTGTTTTTAGCTGAAGTTTTAGTAAAAAATGCCTAGTATTTTAGCTCATACTAGAGAAATCGCTTAGAAATATATTTATATACCTACTGTAGCATTAGTTTACGATACATAATGAATGTTTCAAAAATTAACGTCAGAAATCTAACAACGTTGTAATTTTACTTCAACGAATGCTTTCAACGAAAGGAAAGAAAACATTCAATTATATTTCAGATTTAGGCAGACCATATTTTCAGCTGTAAACGGCTAGTAATTGTTCTGTAATGGCTTCAGACTTGGATATAAATAATTTTCCTTTATTACGAGACAACAGGTACACTTCGACAAGCACACATTTTTTGTTCACAGGAACTGGTCTAAATCGGTCAGTTATTGAAGTGTTGTCGCAAGCAAGAGAAATTAAAATTAATTTTTAATTTTCACTTTCTGAGATAATCTAAATGTAATGAACTGGTCTCTATGACCTCTAATTGCATATTTTTTTATTAGGCTGTAGAAGCCTAGTACTACCTCATTCTCGACATCGCATTTCATACTAAACAAGGTCAGTTTAACTCAAGTTCTAATTTACAGTACTACGTTTAACTACTAGATCGCTGCCTGATAAAATATATTCAAAATAATCTGCAGAAAATGAATAAAGAATGGTCATACAATAGGAAGAAAATAAAATTGAAAAAAATATAAAAAATTAATTATTTAACAACAAAAAGAAATAAGAAGGTAGTATGTGATAATCGCATGTCCACACATAAGTTAATTCTTATGTGTGGATACATTTCACACCTACACGTATCTTAAAACGTTTGATTAACTGGTTAAAAATTTTGATCGATTAACTAATATCGCTAGGTAATATTTTGTAATTTATTAATTGCTAATTAACTAAGTGAAAGCTTAATTATTATTTGAACTAGTCGACATCTGTGTATGTGTGTGTGTGCGCGTGTGTGAATGTCGCCACTACAACAAAATGTGAAAAAGAATGCTCGGCGCACGTTTCGCCAACCAAGTTAGCATCATCAGGAGCGATGAAAGACTTAACTGTAGCGCAACGTGAGTCGAGAGTTCTTTTTCACATTTATGTGTAATCGTGACATTTGTGTTGCTTTGTTACCAAGCCAAAGGTTCCAAACCCTCAGCTTTAACTATATATATATATTGGGTTGTTCGGAAAGTAATTTCTAGAAAAGTAAGTAAGAAACTAAGTTCGTTTTTGATGAAAATGAAAGGCACTTTTCTTAGAGAGTATACATTTTTTATATAATTACACATTCACCAGTAGCATGTTTCCACACTCATAAAACTTCGGATCTTTGCTGGCAAAAAGTTGATCCCAGTCATTTTTGACGGCCTCATCTGAAGTAAAGGTTATGCCGTCCAAACAATTTTGTGGAGACAGAAATAAAGGAAAGGTGCCAGGATCTGGAGAATATGGTGGGTGTGGTAGTACATACCATCCAAGCTTTTGCCGAGTTACCAAACTAGATTCTCTATTGATCAATTTCTATTGCTCTGGATTTTTTTCTATTGATCAATTCTGGCCTTTTCTGTTTGAGTGAATCGTGCAATTTGTCCAGTTGATGAGTCAGTACGCTTCAGAAATAAAATTTCGAAAATTTTGCAAGATTTCAAATTTTTTTTTCATTTTTGCAAAAATGTTGCAAACGAGTTTTGGCACTCTCATTCTGTTAATACATCTTCCCCATATACGTCACATAATTTGTTTCTTGCTTGAACGGCTTTTTTGCCTTCATTGTAATAAAAAAGCACAGTGTGCCGAAAATGCTGTTTTTGATTCTCCATGTTTCATGAGACAGAAAAGAAACAATTGCACAGAACCGAACAATATACTTTCAGACATAAACAGATGTCAGAATATATAATGCATATACGGTTTAGAAGTTGACTGGCTAAAATACAACTAACGTCTCTGCTGGGAGAAAAACGAAATTACTTGTCGAACAACCCAATATATATATATATATATATATATATATATATATATATATTATCGATTATATCAATAAGACAAAACAAAGTAAAAATAATATTCATTATATTACTGTACATTCTATACTGCACTGTACATACTGTATTATGTATATTATACAGTGATATAAGAAAATATGCTAACAAAATACATGAGTGGCCGAAAACTTAGAGACACCTGTAATAAATTTTAGAATAAGAGGTATCTGTAATTTTTTAGCCACTCAGTGTATATACACATATGGTTTCTCCTGTGCTTCATTTTGCACATATCATGGGTTCGATGATTCAAAGGCAATACACCAACAAAGAGAAGTAACAAAAATTAAAAAGTGTACTCAAAAATTTGAATGAAACGCTCCCCATTTTTTTAGCTTTGCCAATGGTGGTTTATCATTCGGAGAAGTACAAAAATATATTAAATATAAGTTAACTATCGAATAAGCATTACATTACGTAAACATGCTTCAAATATATGTTGGATTTTTTAAAGAAATTTTCTAAAACAGTTGTCAAGTTAACTGAAAATGCTTAAATCTAGTTTTGTGGATTTAAAAGTCATTGTCGGGGAAATACCTCTACGGTTTAAGTCTTAATTACTCACTGTCAAGGTTTAAAAATGAGTGCTTATTGTATAAATGAAAGGAAAGCCAGTTTATCATAAGATTCATAGTTAAGTTGGTTTAATTTGTAACCTGTTGTGCAATAATAAAGACAATTATAGGAAGTAATAATTCGTAGGTAACTTTGTTCACAATCGAGAGTGTTTACTATTTAATCGGATTGTTAGCTTCCATACCATATATTATTATATGGTTCATCTCAAAACTTAAATTAGGATGCATTTTCACTTATACAGAAACAGCCCATTTCGATGAGCTCCGTTAACCAATTAGGTTTTAGAAATAAGAAATAGTTAATCGATGCAAACATTTGATGAATTTTTTAAAACACAATATTGAAGTCAATGTTGATACATATTTTTTAGCCTTATAAAAGATAAAACAGAAGCATTATAAAATATTGCTTACTACCAAAATCATCACATTTCATCATAATGACGCTTATGAACGATAAGAGTAATTCGAAAGTCATACTTCCCTCCTATTTTTACATTTTTGGATACAAGAATTAAAACAAATTTCAATTTATATTGTTTAAACCCCACTGGCGTAGCCAACTAAAACAATATGTGACTAGAGCTACTAACCAAAGAGTAGATTAGACTAAGCTATCTAGAAAAATTCAATAATTTACTGATTAGACACAATTTCAAAATTTCTACGAAAGATAAGTTGTTCGCGGGGAAATATCTCTTTGAATGTGGAGCATAGTGACATTATTTATTACCAAGACTGAAGCCGTTGCTAAGAATAATCTGTTGCCGTTTGCAGATTAAAAATATCACGCTTGATTTCGGAGTTATTGGCCTCGCGAATATTACAGATCTTTCCAATTTAAATTTTAGGGTTTTCTTCATTACACCAAGTACACACGGAAACGTATAAACATAACACGGTTTATTGCAATGCGTACAAGGGCATAGTAGCAACTTTTTCAAATAGGAATAAATATTAATTAGTAACGTATTTAGTTAAATTCGTAATTCGTCGTAGTTAGTCCTAAAATTAAAAGCAAGGCAGGAAATACAATGCCATTAAAAAAGGTAGAAAATGTATTGCGCTAATTTGCCATGCTCCTTTTTATAAATTTCTTACTACAGTATTATCGATTCACTTGACTTATGCAATATTTTTTGTCCATAATTAGATAGTGGGCGCTAATTTAGGGTTTACGAAAAGGAAAGCTACTTTTTGCTATTTGCAAAAGACGATATACATCTGATAGGTACCGTTGAAGTTGTTCAGATGACTTCCGAAATAAAAGGTAATTACCTAATAATTGAACTTTCAGCATTTTAACTTTACATTTTTACTTAATAAAAATAGTACCTATTGAATGAAAAATCTACACTATATAGAAAATCCGACTTGATTACAAAGTTGACGAAATATGAAGAACAAAAACTGTTTTGTTTTCTTCTAATTACCACACCGTGCTACCTTATTTTAATCAACATCAAAATACATACCTTATGCATTAATAAAATAGACTGAGAAACCAACGTTTGATGCAAGTTCTTATACATAAAGCTAAACCTGACTTTAGCTTTAAAATGAAGCAATGACTTTTGAAACAGTGTAATTACATTTCACTGGATACATTAGTCATATTAAAGGTTTATAATTCGAACTGTTCAATTGCGCTATGAAAAATAGAACGATTTACACACCAATTTATACGAGAACTAGGGGTTTTGATTTAACTGTGGTATTAAAAGCTTCATTAACAAATTTTGGTAAGCTGAAAAATTAGGTAAAAAATTTAATATTTTACGAAAAATAAAATTAGATTCATGAAGCCCCATTTTGATTACGAACGGGAAGATTCTCCAGTTAACTACCCCGAAATGAACTTTAACTCAGAATAGTTTTTACAAATGGTAGACCAAGGTTCAATGCAGGAGAGTTTCAAACAACTAGACAAGCATAATAACTTATTTGTTTTCCTACCTAATATAACAAATTTCACACATGAAGAAAATGATAAAGTTAGAAAATGCTGTCTGAACATGCATCTAGCACTAAAATGTGATAGCAACAACGGATACATTAACGCAGCTGATCTCTATGGAGGTATGAAAATGTCTTTTAGCATTTTCTGTGAAGGTATAAAGCATCGGTCTCCATTAGAATGAAAAATAATTGAAGGTCCACTATTTAACACTGCCACGCATTCTTATGCCACAATGGCAGTAAAAAGATTGCCCAACTGTTTTCCATTGGAAATAAATTACGCGAGGAGTTAGTTTAAGTGATAATAGACAAATTTTCGGAAATTAAAGCGTGGAAAACAACTTTCTATTCACTTGGTTCTTATTTTAAAATATATATTAATATGTTAAGAGTTGAGTATTACTATTTAGATAAGAATAAACATAGAATATGTTCCTTTCTTGTATTAAATTATTAGCGACTGTTAATTAAATCCACAGCATTATTATTACAGGTTAATGTTTAAATGCTTTAGTTATTAAGCTATTAC